>MAOA02000035.1:1534628-1750971 GCA_002742255.2 Ceratocystis albifundus | reverse complement strand
GAGGCGGGTATCCAAACGGAGGGGGTCTTTCAGCCAATGAGGAGAGTCAGAAGCGAGATGAGTGAGAGTGCTGGGAGGGAGAGGGAGAGAAAGAGACACAATAAGGGGGGCCACAAGGCACAAGGCACAAGAGCCTCTTTTTTTTTTCTTTTTTTCTTTTTTTTTTTTTCCCCCATTCATCATCAGTTAAATGCGGCAGTTTAACCAGCAACCTGTAATATTACGATGGGTGTTTATTTATTCGTTTATTATTTGCTCGGCCGAGCCAGACACAGCAGCATCGAGACAGCCAGATACATGGGGACGGGGACGGGGGACTGTGGACTGTGGACTGTGGACTGGGGACTGGGGGCAGGGATAAAGCCTGCTGTGAACCATCACGCTCATATTTCTTTTATTTTTTTCTTTTATTTTTTTCTTTTATTTTTTCTTTTTCCTGTGCTCTCATGGCTTTGTTGGCCCCTCCTCTGCTTAGCCGTTCGTTATTACGTCGTCTATTTACTACTGGTTGTAGTAAAATTCTTCCGATAAAGCTTGATGGATGAGTGCTTGGCACGGCGTATTAATAGAAAGTACAGGAAAAGCAAGGTCAAGCCAGGTCAAGTCAAGTCAGCTCGGCTCGGCTTAGCGCAAGCTCATGTTGTTGTTGTTGTTGTTGTTGTTGTTGTTGTCTTGAAGCATTTTCTTTGAGTCTTTGAGTCTTTCAGTCTTTGGGTCTTTGAGTCTCTCGGCCTTTGGCTCTTGGCCTTTCGGTCTCTTTGGATCTTTGCTTTTCTGCTTGCTTCCCTCCAGTCGAGTCCATCCCATCCATCATCTTCGCCGGAGACCAAAAGAATACTGGCCCCCCCCCCGGTTGACAAAGGCTGCGTTCCCTCCCCCCCTTCTCTCCTCCCCTCCTTTCCTCTCCCCTCCTACTCGTCTTGTCACATATTGATCAGCGGTAATAGCAATAAAAGAAAATACCTTTTCTGCCCTCGTCTTCCTTCCTCCAGGCCGGCAACCAAAAAACAGCCTGACAAAGTAAACGATAAAAACAACAAGCAACAAGCAACAGGCCAGACGGACAGACAGGCAGACAGGCCTAGGCCTATCTTGTTTGTCAGGTCGGAGTCCCAAAGGAGTCAAATGGATAAAAGAGATAAAACTTACAGAATCCTGATTCCAACTTTGCCTCTGCCTTTGTCCTTGGCTCTCGTTTCTCGCCCTTTGCTTGCTTGCTTGCTTGTCTGGGATCCCTGCTCAACAACTACAAGCTCACCACCACCAGCTGCGTCCTTTCTCCTCTTAATTCTTTATTAATCTTTCTTTTCTTTTTTTCCCTTTCTCTTGTCCATGCTCCTGGTCCCGCCCCTGTCCCTGCTGTGTTGTCTCGGTCTTCTTGTTCTCGTTGGCTGTCTTGTCTTGTCTTGGCGTGTCTTGGGCCTGCTTTTTTTTTTTTCTTTCTTTTCTTTCCCTCTTCTTTCTTTTTCCGCTTTAGCTCCGTCTAGGTGCTCCGTATCCCAGCAAAGCATATCGCATGGGGCTTTCGTTACTTGTTGCGTTCTCTGCCTGGGTTGTCTCCCTTGTTCTCCATTCTGCGTTGACCCGTCTGTCGTTTTGGTTGTCGTTGCTGTGTTTGTTCTTCTTGTCTTGTCTTGTCTTGTCTTGTCTTGCCACACTTCTTATCTGCACTTCCACTCGCTGCTCCCTATTCGTTGTTCTTGCTATTCTTTGCAAGTCCTGCTCCCTGTCTCGCCAACCAGGCAAGCCAAACGAGTGCTTGAGAGAGAGGATATCCCCTTGTTTCTTCTCTTGTCTTTGCGTTTTCCTTTATCCCCTTCCCCTCACCCCCTCCCTGGGACGATAAATATAGATAAAAGTCCAGGAAAAAGGGAACAGAAAACGAAAGAAGCGAGGAATGAGACCTGCCTGTCTAGCTATTTCTCGCTCTCGCTCTCGCTCTCGCTCTCGTCCTCTTTCATCATCATGCCATATCCGATACTTCCAGATAGGCACTAAGCCCTCTCTTTGGCCCTCTCTTTGGCCCTCTCTTTGGCCCCTCTTTGACCCTCTCTTGTCTTGGGTCCTCGGAAATACAAAGAGTGAAAAAGAAGAAGAAAACAAAAAAGAAGGACAGAAACCATAACAGTGACAAAACGGAAGGCAAGGGCCCATTCTTATCCCCTTCTGCCCGCTCTTCATTCTAGCAGTGTTAGTTATCACCGCCGCTCGCTCGCGCAAGCAACAGGGAAGGTAGGGTACGGTGCAGTATAGTGCATACTATGTATGGCTCACGCATACTCACACACACACACACACTCTCTCTCTCTCCCTCTCTCTCTCCCTCCCTTCTCCCCTCCCTCCAACACATACGGCTTCCAACCCACGAGGCAACAATGCCAAAGCCCAGTCCAAGCAGAAGAAGAAAAGCAACAAGCCTTGTTTTATGGTACATGTAATGTAGCCTTTTCGTTCTTTTCAATGCACTGGTCCGTTTCTGGCCCTGCTCAGTTATCTTCTTCCCTCCCCTCTTCTTTTTCTCGTTCCTTGGTTTCTTTCGTAGGCTCTTGTCTCCCGGTGGTCTGAGCTTGTTCTTTTCTTCTCTTTTTCTTTTCTTATTCTTCCTGCTAGCTTTGGCTCTGACTGCTTCGCTGCTCTCATCCGGGTCTGTGCATCCCTTGTTGTCTGTGTCTTGCCATAAGGGCCTGTGCTGCTGTTTCTCTCGTCTTTTAGTGTCTAGTTTAAAGTGCTCTGGTGCGTCGGTGTATCGTGTGTCCCGTTGCCGTATCTCTTGTTTCTCATTGGTGTCGTATCGTTGTCTCCCTCACTGGAGGTTCTCATAAAAATTGGTTGGTCTCGTGCAGCCAAGCGCATCACACATCTCAGCCATCATCCATCCATCCATCCATCCACCCATCCATACACTACCACAATCCAAGACTCCGCAGACATTACATGGCCCCATCCTATTATGGGTGGATGCGGTGCGGATATTGATATCAATCTGGGTGCGTGGTCCGACCAAAATCTCAGCCAGGTCCTGCTCTTTTCTTCTCTTCTTATTATTGCTAATGCTTCCCCTGGTGTCGTATCGTATGGTGCCTGGTACTTTGCGCTTTAGTACATGATCAGAGGCGAAACGAAAGGGCAACACTAGGCCTGTCCAAGCCAAGGTTGTAGAATCTCGTTCAAGTTTGAGACTTTGGGGATGGATAGATGCGAGGTTGCAGTAGTAGCGGTGGGTAAGCAAGTGGTCGGCGGTAGGCAGTGGTAGTGGTAGTGGCACGTCCGTTAATTAGCAATCTGATCCCATAGCCTAGGATTGGTGTCTGACTTTAGCTTCGCCAGGGAGTTTGCGAATGTATAGTGGATGGACGGGGGGGGGGGGGGCGAGTTTCAAAAGAAGAATACTGACTTGCCTCACTTTTGGATTGCCTGTGTTATCTATATGTGAATATGCTGTGTTTGTGTTGTCGTTGTTGTTGTTGTTGTTGTTTTGCGCGATATGGTGCTTGTCTCTGTTTCTGGCCCTTCCTCCTAGCGCTTCTCAAACAAAACAGCTAGCAGTCAATCTCACACAAGGACACATAATGCCTATATGCAAGCAGACACGCAACTTCGCAGCCGTTTTGCCTCAAAGTACCACGCTTTCAATCCTACATCGCGCTCCGTATGATGCTATTCCTACCCTTTGGTTTTTTTTTTTCTTTTTTTTTCTTGTCTGAGGAAGACGCCACAATAGTTCAGAGTGTTTGGTGGTTTCCAAATGGTAACCTGACGCTCCTCTTTTCAATTTTTTTTCCCTTTGATGGAGGGGCGCGGTCCGCGTCGTGTTTCCATTCATGTTCCTTGCCCTAGCACAAGTAGCGAAACAACGAGAGCATTTTCGTTGGAGAAAAAGGAAGTGAAAGGAATGAGAATGACTTAATGACCGAACATAAGCTGGGCTAAGCCGGGACCAGGCCTAGCCCCAAGCCAGGTTTATGGACAATCAACACCCAGAAATGGGGAATCAGAGCGTGAGCGTGAGCGTGAGCGTGAGCGTGAGCGTGGGCGTGGGCGTGGGCGTGGGCGTGAGCGAATAGACATGAGCTAAGAGAGATCTAGAGCCGAGCGCCACAAGTTAGCATGAATACATCAAAGAAAACGAACTAAAAAAGAAAGTAGATATAAAAATAAAATAAAAATAAAAATAAAATAAAAATAAAAATAAAATAAAAACCTGTAGAGAAGCAAGCTTGGGGCTTGATCTAGATAGATGGAAACAAACAGGGCCACAGAGTGGCAGATCGACAATAAGAAAAACGAACTAAAATATATTAACCAAATATTTGAGGGATTTGGGTTTGTATTTCTTCATAATAGTGGGGAAGAGAGGGGGGGGGGCGTATATCGGAAATGACAGGCAACGAAGCAATGATGAAGCCCTGGTGACGGGGTTATGAATTTAAAGAGGGTATCACAACACAGATGACCAAAGAGAGCGAGCGGAGGTTGGCAAAGAAACTAGAAACTACTACAAAAGGCGTGTAGTGTACTCTTTCCCTTTTTACTGAATTGATTGTGTGGGCAGTGCGAACAAGGGCAAAAAAAAAAAGGTAACAAACAGAAAGCCAAGCGAGAAACCCAAGTTTGCATTAAGCTTGTCACAGGATTGGGGAAAAAGAAAAAATAAAAAGAAAAATAAAAATAATGGTAAAATACGATTAAACGGGATATGTGGGGCGCCGAAAGGGCGCCAGAGGCTTCGCGACGCACAAAAAAGCATGACAAAGACAGACACTAAAAAGGAAAGAGTCAAAGAGGGGAAAGAGGAAAGAGAAAGGACCCACCTGAGATTGTTACAGTTGCAGCAAGAGGGAGAAAAGGACAGAGATGCATAGCGGCAAAAAAAAAAAAAAAAGGAAGAAAAAACCCCCGGTAAATCTGGTCAATTCGATTAAATAGCTGCACATTACAATATTGATAGAGTTGATGAGAAGATCAAGACGAAGCTAGGGCCAGCACCAAATTCGTCATAGTCGAGAACTTTGCCTTTGCCGCCAGGCTTTCACCTGCATTCTGCTCTTTCTATCCTTATCGCGCCCAGTGCCAGCCCTGTCTAGACCTGCTTTGCTCCAACTCACTCCTCACTCTTCTGGTTATTGCCGTTTGCCATCTTCATTGACCCTCCTGAAAAGCTTGGACCACAATCTTGTCCTTGCCTCTGCCTACCGAGCTTTTTTCACCCTTCACATAAACCCTAAGAAAAGGCAAGGCCGAGCAGCAAGCCACGCATGCATGTCAAAGGAGAGGAGGGGAAGCAAAGTTCCTCAAGGGAACCACGACAAGCACGAAGAAAAAGCCAAAAAAAAGACATCCCCCAACCATCCCTTCTCCCCCCCGGACACGATCCTCGGACACAACACAAAAGACCAATTGCTTGATAATTATGAGGTGAGATTTCAAGGATAGAGTGGGTAGGTAGGCCTTAGACCTTAGGCCTTTGAGGAAAGGGATTGGTGGGGAATGTGGTGCCTAGCAATGCCTGCCTGAAAGGCAATCAAGAACAAGGGCAAAATGTATACGCCCGCCCGCCCACATTTATATAAAGATATGAAGATTTACAGATAATATTTGCATGTACATATACAGCATTGTGTCCCATTGCACGCTGTTGTTGGGTATTGACAAGGGGTAGTGGGTAAAAGAATGAGAAACAATGACTACTGCCAAGCACTATGGGCTGAGCCAAAGGGCAACAAATCTGCAGACCCATATTTAGGTTGCAGTATATGGCACTTTCCAAGGCTGGATAGTGTTGCTCTCCACCAGCACGTGAGGAAAAATGGAAAGTTCCTTTTACGGGGGTTTTTTTTTAAATTCTTTTTTTTTTTTTGGTTGCCTTTTACCTTGAGCCCCTCATCGTTTTCACACACTCTCTCTTCTTCTCTTCTCTTCTCCCTATCCAAATCCCATGATATCCATATTCGCATGCCTCATCGCCTCATCTCATCCCCCTACAGAGCCCCTAAATCCAGCTTAACTCAAAACCTAACCAAAGCAATGGGTTGTTTGCTTTAATTTGTCGATCGATCACGGAAAGAGAAGAAATCTCACCTCTCCCTTCCCCCCCCCCCAAAGAAGAAGAGGAAGAAGAAGAAGAAAAAAAAAAAAAGAAAAACTACAAAATAGAAACGCCTTCAATAGATGTGCGTGCATGTCCTATCCTCCTGAAGCCCTGCCTTGTTCAAATCTTACGAGTCCTTTTTCAGCTTTGTATTTGCATCTGCACCAGAAAACTGTGCCAAATAGGGCAGCGTCGGCCGCAAACCAAAGAACCATGATCGTGATGCAAGGGATGAAATGTGGGCTATGGAGACCAAAACATAATAGCGGATGTGGCGGATAGAACATTTGGAACCAGGCTAATTTCGATATTGGATTTGACTAACTAACGCAGTTGTCTGACCGACTTGACTTGGCTGACTTGGGAATTAGCTTGGGCTGGGCTTGGGACTGAGCTTGGGCGTGTCCCTTCCCCCGTCCTCCCCCTTCGCCCTCCCCCTTCGCCCTTCGCCCTGTGCCTGTGCCTGCGCCTGTGGCCTGAGATCTGTTTCTCTTGATCCAATTTCTCAAACCCCGTTCATATCGTTAAACTTGCTCAGTTAGCGAGCCTGCCGCCGCCAACAAGCCAAGGTCGGTCAGCCAAAGACTAAGCACCCAGGCTAGCATACCCTCCATCGAGCACCGGCTGATTCTGTTTTGCCCTCTGTCGGGCGGCGTACGATATCGCATCACAGTTGATCAGTCACATCCATTCACCCACAAAGTAAAGCAGGCAAGGCAAGGCAGAGCAAGGCAGAGCAAGGCATGGAAGCGTGTTGGTAGTGGTCCCGCAAATGGCACACGGCAGGGCCATTGCATTGGCTGAGTTTGTCTCACATGTGCATTTCCTTGCTTTTGTATTTGCTTTTTGTTCTTGTTGTCTCTTCAGTCATGGGGCCCATTACAAGCAAGCGCAAGCACCAGCACTACGCAACACAGCACAGCAAATCATGGTTGCAAAACCTCACCCATGCCCTGCCCTCGCTATTCGCTTGGGGCTTGAGGCCAATATCTTCTCATCTTTCCGCCGTTTCTCCTTCTCATTCCCACTCGCTCCTCAAGTAACATACAGGCTTTTTCAATCTTCCATTTTGGGAGGAGGCGGTTAGGAGGAGCAGAAAAGGAAGCTAGCTGGCTACCTGAGCCAAACAAGGCCCTGCGCCTGGATCTAGGCCTGGGATTGTATCTGAATTTGTGTGCTCCCCTTCTTTACCTCATACGCTCGTACGCATGCACACAACTCACATACGCTTTCTCTCTCTCTCCCTCTCTCCCTCCTTCTCTCTCCATTTCTTACTCAAACTCGTCTGGTATGACCCGGCCAGACTGAATCTGCTTCCTATATTCCACATGCTACCGCGAGATACGGACGCAGAGGACTATTATGAGTTACGTGGATATGGGTGAGTGCGTGAGAGAATGCATACGTGCATGAATATATACATGCTTGCATACGTACATATATATGACTGCAGAAGGTGTGCAGTGCATCCGCGTTGTGTGCATATTGTGCTGTTACATGCGTGTTTGTGCTGTGCTTGTTGCTCATTTTCTGCATTAGTGTGAAGCCAGCAATAGAGACCAAAAGCCACGGGGCGGAACAAAGAAAAAAACGAAAAAGATTTTCTCTTCTCATTTTCTCTTTCGTTCCCTCACTTTTCTCGGTTCCCAATAATCGACTCCTATTAACGAAGGAAGAACGGAGGCTGGATATCGATCATGACACAGTCCAAGACAACGACAATGATCCAGCAGCCACAGGTCCAAGGACCACAAGATCCAAGTCGGCAACAAAAGAGGAGAGGTCAAGATGAGGCGAGGAAAAGGGAGTCTGGGTTGCCATGAAATACGACAAGCGATTTCGACAGACAAACAGCATCCTCCTCCTCCCCCTCCCCCTAAAGTAAAAATAGGGAAGCGGAAAATAGACATCAGAAAAAGAACAAAGCTGCGAAGGCCAGATAGATGGCTATCACGACGACTAAACTATCGGAGCTCCATGCAAATTTCCTTCTGTTCTAACGCGACTAGGTACCAACTCCTGGAGCCTGAAAATATCAATGCAACTCCAAGCCCCCCCCTTCAGTTAGACAAGGCTTTTTGAGGAATAGAAAGAAAAAAAGAAAAAGAAAAAAAAGGCAGACAATCTTCTCGTCTTTCACCCAACGCCCGAAACTAAACAAAATCCCATGACGCACGACGACGAGACGAGACGAGACGAGAGGAGAGGAGAGAAAGGGAGCAGCAATGCAGGATGAGAAAGTAACAAGACGAACACAGACCCCAGCTCCAGAAGCGCAACGCAATGCAAGACAGAGGGTCATAATCTATAGCTAAAAGTCAGAGGACAAGCATTATGCCGGCTGGTGGAAGGGGAGCTGTTATGCCTGGGCAAGCCAAAAACAGACTATCTTTCCTCTCTACTCTCCTTCACACCCGTTTGTTCTAATATCCGGTCTGTGCTTGTTCTTCGTTCTTCTATCTTGTCTCCGCTTTTCCTTGTCTTGTGCTGTCTCCCTTCTCCATTTGCTATGTCGCCTCTTGTTGTCTCTGTCTCTTAGTTGATAGTTTGACTCGTCGTTAGCTGATTCCGGCTGCCGTTGAAGCTTGGCATGGCATGGCATGGCATGGGAGGGGGGCCTAGATTCTGAGGGGGTCTAGTCCAGGCTATTTCTTTTTTTTTCTTTTTTTCTTTTGCTTCGCCGTGTATAGAAGCACGCCCCCTCACTATTCCTCTCTGTTGCTCAAGCCTGGGCCTGTTCCCGAATTTCCCTTCCTCGTTGACGCCACAGTCTAAATGGCCAACCAACGACCAGGTAGGTAGGTAGGTAGGTAGTGCATGCTTCTGGCCCTCCTCACACTCCCCTTTCTCCCGTAGAATGCAATGCAATGCTACAGCATACCGCAAGTCGGCTACCTACTATCACTGCCAGATATCATGCGAAAAAAAAAAAAAAGAAAGAAGAAGAAGGAAACAAGGACCACCTCATACAACATCGTCACAACATCGGCTCTTCCTCCCCTTCTCTCTCTCTCTCTCTCTCCTTCTCCTTTCTTGTTTTTTTTGTTCTTTAGTCTTGATGCATTGGCAACTTTTGCTGCACAGGGGGCGCGGGAGCAAGGCCAGGGAAAGCCAAAGACTCATATTTCACATTTGGAATGTCTCATGTTGTCAAGTATCCCTCCGCAGCTAGCTAGCTATCTGTGCTGGTGCTACGCTAATATTGGGGGGGGGGGGATACATGGGACAGGACAGATGGGATGTGTAAGAGAGCGAGTGGTATGGACAAGGTGGAAATGTATGTGTGTGTGTACGTGTGTGTACGTGTGTATGTATGATTATGATTGTGCTATGCCAACTCTGACCTGACATACGATCTCCTGTCTTGTTGAATGACCGGAGCCATAGCAAGCGAGGCTAATCAAACAGGATGAATGGTGTGGGAGAAGATATTGTCTCGTCTCCCCATGAAATCCAAATCACCAAGAGGTGCTTCATTTATCATCTCTTCCTCTAGAGGTCTTGGCTTCCTGGCTTTCCCCCTTCAACCCCTACACACCGTCAAACGAGATGGATGCCCTACCTTTTCCTTTTTTTTTTTTTTTTTTTTTCCTTTACCGCTGGTTTTCTATTGTCCAGCCAAGGTCAGGCCAGCCAGAGAGCAAGAGATATTATTAGCGTCTCACCGACCAAAGCGCTGGGAGGTGCAGTAGTCCAAGTGTAAGTGAAGGAAGGGAGAAGGAGAAGCCGGGTGGGAAAGGGAAAATAGAAGAAGGGGAGTGAGAAGAGAGAGAAGAGAGAAGACGCCTGAAGAACAGGGGAGGGGCGTGATAAAGACAAGCGTCAGAGGGTGTGTGTGTGTGTGTGGTCAAGGGTTGAAGGGGGCATGGGGAGAGCGGAGAGAAGGGAGGGAAGGGAGAAGGGGATAGAAGGACCCATGAATGATGCTGATGCTGAGGAGAAGAAAGGCATGATGCAACCTTTCATTTGGTGAATGCAACACTGACAAGAGGGTTTTCTTTCTTTCTTCTCTTTTCTTTTCTTTTCTTTTCTTTATGCGAAATCATCATCTTCAAAGGCCTCTCTGCCAAGTCTGTCTCCCCCTCTTTCTCTTTCTCTTTCTCTTTCTCCTCTTTCCATTGCCTCTCCTCCCCTCCTCTCTCTTTTGTCCAACCTGCTGTCGGAGGCCTTGTTCGCATCCAGACAAAGGCAACGCAGACGAAAAAGCACAGAAAAGTAATGTGAGATGCGAGTAGACGCGGACGCGGACGCAAGGCGCGGGTTTAAGTCGGTGTGCAAGGGGATGGAAAAGAAAGAAAAAATAAAAAATAAAAAATAAAAATAAAAAAAGGAAGAAGGGGAGGAGGAGGATGGGGAGGGGAGCAGAGGAAGAGGCAGAGGAGAAAGAAGAGGAGAGAAAAACGCATTCGCCTGGTCAAACTGCTTTGCTAGACGTGAGAAAAGAAAAGAAAAGAAAAAAAGTCTCAGGCGGTTGTAGACAACCAAGTCTTGCACCAAAGAGGAAACACAGACACAGACACAGACACAGACACACGAGCACCTTTGCATGTGGCATGTATCGTGAACAAAGTCTGCGCGGGCTGTCTGTTTTGTAACCCTAGTCCCGTTCTCCAACCCTAATATATTTTCTTTCCCTTGGCTTTCACCGTTCTGCTCACCGCCTATTTATTCAGCCATAACGATGGTCTCTGCTAGTGCTAGCAGGATGAGATGGGATAAGCTAGTCAATCTCTTTGACTCTTTGTCTGGAGGGAAAGGAAGAGACAGCAGGGACAGCATGGGACAGCATGGCACAGAATAGGCCTAAGAGAGACAACAGGCAGAGCAAGAGAAGGGGCGGGCAGGCAGGCAGGCAGGCAGAGACACGAGACATTTCAGGCAAAAGACAAGACAGAAAGACCAGGACTGCGACTAGGATCGGGGGACTAGGAGAAGAAGGAGCAAAAAGCCAAGATGAATGATTTGATCTCATGATGACATGGCCAGCCGTGAGGCGGCGGGCTGGACTATTAGTTTGATTTGCAGTTTTGGCCACGAGCGTCTCGTCTCGTCTCGTCTCGTCTCCTCTCCTCTCCCCTCGTCCAGGTCTCCCTCCTTTCCTTTAGCCTGGCTGATATCAGCGTGCGATGCGTCCTTGTGCCCCTTGTGTGGTTGTGTAATTCCGTGGCATTCTGGTCGTTCCTTGCCTTCGTCTTGGTTCTTTGTGCTTCCACTTACGGCTTACTCATGTGTGTAGGCGTGCATGTATGTATGTATGTATGTGCACATGTACATGTACGTAGGCCTAGCTGCTTTGCTTTGCTTTGCTTTTCTCTGGTCTTCTGTCTTGCTCTGTTACGCGCTGTCGACATGTGACGCCGAGTTGCAGTATAGTAATTGTTCTTTTTTTTTTTTTTTTTTTTTTCTTTCTTTTCTTTTCCCAAGTTCTTCTTCTTCTTCTTGGCCTCGCCTCTTCCCTTGTAGAAGAGTTGTTGAGAGAGAGAGAGAGAGAAAGAGAAAGAGAAAGAGAGAGAAGGTGAGCTTTTCGCTCCTGTTATGCCGGACCACGCCTATGAAAGGTTACTTTCATGTGCTGCTTATTGCTTATGTAGCATCATCACCAGCAATCAGCGGCACCACCGCCAAAAATAGAAGACGTGGTCCTCGCCCTGCGACCAGCAACGGGCACCAAGGCGCTTTTCTTTCACTTGCTGGACCAGCCGCCGCCGCCGCCGCCGCCGCCGCCACCACTACCACTACCACCATTACTACCACCATCACTAACACCACTTACGACGACTCGCCATAGAAGGGCCGGTGTTCCTCTGACAGTGGGGTGGAGAGAAGTATTGTGTACTTTGATGGACACAGACATCTATATGGCACCTGGATGTCACCACAACTTGCAGTAATAGAGAGAACAAGAAGAACAGGAGCTGATTCGTAGTGTCCACTGAATGTAGTACGCAAGTGAAATAGAAAAAAGGACGAGAGTCAAAGAACGAGTTGTAAGACGTCTGCTCGGCTTTGGGCTTTAGGACCTTGAACAGACAAAGGAGCCTAAGCAGGAGAGAGGGAGGGAGTGAGTGAGTGCACTACAAGCTGCTGGGAGTGAGGGAGGGAGGGAGGGGTACGACATTGGGATACAGAAGGAGAAGGGTGTGGTCTCTCCTCGCCCCTCCAAGACAATAGTCGAAGGGGGGGGGGGCGTGCAATAGGGCCTACTAGAACAAGCTTGTTCCTTTGCTTCAGCGTAGAATGCACCGACTAGAGAGGTGTGAAGGGGGTGTGAGACGCTGCTAATAGGAGCAGCTAGCCAAGCGACAAAGCCAACAACGCCCCGATTCTCTGCTAGTCTTTCCCTTCGCGTGGGATAAAGGAAGAGAAACCTTGGGGAGGGGAGGAGGGGAGTAGGGGAGTGTCTGACCACCAAATCAAAGGCGAGATAAAACATTAAATAAAAAGCGAGAGGAAGAGGAGACATCCGAGGCTGGAAAAGAAACAAAGCGGGAAGAAGGATGGACGAACAGGATTGTAAAACAATCTAGG
Organism: Ceratocystis albifundus; assembly: GCA_002742255.2. Lineage (NCBI taxonomy): Eukaryota > Fungi > Ascomycota > Sordariomycetes > Microascales > Ceratocystidaceae > Ceratocystis > Ceratocystis albifundus. The sequence goes on along the minus strand of MAOA02000035.1, from coordinate 1,738,355 downwards.
GCATGATAAACAGGTCCTTAGCTACTGGATGGCGCTGGAGACGCGCTATAAGCCTCCTGTCTGCAGCATTGCTGCAGGGCGCTATAGGCCACTGGCTGCCAGCCCCCTGCACCCCTGCACCCCTGCACCCCCACACACACACTCCCTCTCTCTCTCTCTCTTCTCTTACAGAGCCCTGTCGCTCTATATTCAGCGCCTGGCTATACGGACCGAAGGCCTCTGAAGAGGGGGCAGTAACGCCCCTGTACACTTTTTATCTCCATTCGTCGATAGCATGTATCCTATAGTACGATACGGCATGGTACTGGATGGTACAGCATGGTACAGCATGGGTATAGCACAGTATCCTATAGAATTAGGGCCCGTTCGTCTTAAATAAACCTCGCCCGTACCATGCTTGCAAACCTGCTTCAGAGGCCTAAAAACAACAAGCAGTGCTAGCCGAAGTCCACTCCACCTGGTCGAGACTTTTCTAGGTCTAAGCTAAGCGTCAGTGAGTGAGTGAGTGAGTGGGTGGGTGCGAGCGAGAGCCTTTCTTGCCCTGCCCCAGGCAAACCATAGCTACAAAGGCAAGGGACAGCGCCTCTATAGTAATAATGTAATGCAATACACTATAACTAGCCGCAAGGCATATGCAAACCTCTATTCTATTATTCTATAGGCAAGCAAATTTGCTGCTGCTTGGCTACCTGTAAGCCCAGTGCTTTTCTTTTCTTTTCTTTTCTTTTTTTTTTTTTCTTCCTTTTCTCCTCTTTCGTCTTCCCCTCTTGTTGCTTCTTGATCTCTCCAATATCCCACTGATTTCCACCAGTTGCATCGTGACATCTGCCCCAAGCCCAGGTCAAAGCCCAAGCCCAGCCCAGTCAGGCCTGACACTGGCACTGCACTGGCACTGGCACTGGCACCACCTTTGCTATACCCTGCTGCAGAGCTTGTGCTCGCCTATTTAGTTAGCCTCTCCTATCATACTATTAATTAGCCTCTGCCCTGCTTGCTGCCCCTGCCTTGCTCTGGCTCTCTCTGGCCAACCCAACTCGCCCTGCAGAGGCGCAGCTCGTGTTGTTGCATCATATCATATCATGGCTTTCCTACTCAAGTCGGTCTTTTGTGCGTGCATAATAGCACAAACCCCCCCCATCAATACCATATCACCGTGCTTTATATATAAATACACACTGTATTTATACCACCATGGAGCGTAGATACACCGTGCCAGACGCACAGTACAAGCAAACGTCATTTTGTGCTTCCCCCCATTCCCCATCCTTTCCTTCTTCACCCTCGTTCTCGTTCTCGTTCCTCTCTTTCCCCTGTGCCCGGTAAAACAGCATAGGAGCAGCCCTTGTAGTAGGCAGGTAGTCGCCACATTCTCTTGCTCATGATGATGCTTGCCCCCCCCCCCCCCCAAAATCTGTCCAACAGCATCTGCACCAACCCGTGTGCCTCTGAATCCCTAGGCCCTGCAAAGCTCCTGCAAAGCCCTCGCGCTGTACCTTTTGTGTAGCCAGGGCTACGGCAAAGTCCAGACCTGCCGGTAACCCTGTGCTGGAATAGGCGGACTGGTTGGTGCCAGTGCTAGAGTCTGAGAAACCAGCAGGACACCTGGAAACATCCTCCTCGCCGTGGCCGTTCGGGCTTCGGGCTGCTAATGACTTTCACATTATCCAGGTTTGCCTGGCGCTGCGTCTCATATTGGTGTTCAGTCTGGATCGGGTCTGGGCCTGGCCCTGGCCCTGGGCCTGGGCTTGCATGCACATGCTGAGCCCAAATAGGGCGGCTGCAGTAAATGTATCCCCCGGCGCCTAGGGTTCTGTACATCCCAGTAGGAACGAAAGGCAAGTTAAGTCAGCTTCAGCTCTGCAATGTTCTGCAAAAGTGCAAAGGAAAGAATAAGACAAGACAAATGCGAGACGATTCGGGATCGGGAGGAGGCATCAAAGGCGAACAAGAGGGAGAGGTACACAGAAGCGCAGTAGAGTCAGACCTCTCCTCTCCTCGCCCCTCCCCTCCCTCACCCTATCTCTTTTCGCCTTGTTCAGCTCCTTCTCTCTCCCCATCCCTTTCGTTCTTCCGCCTTCCCAAGCCTCACCCCAACGCCTTCGCCTAATATGGGCCCATATCAACTCACCCTACCACCGGGCTCTGCGCCGGATGGTGCTTGGTGAGAATCTGGAAGTCGTCCGTGTCCGATTCCTTCAGGGGATATGAGTACACATCTGCGCCTTGTGCACCCCACGTACAAAATCCCAGCTGTCTGTTGACCTGTTAGAAAGCGTAGCCATTACAAGACGCTTACTCTTACAGAGTAGACAAGCCCGTTCCCAAGCCCGGTGATAGCCGTATCCAGCCACAATACTAGGCCTATAATCCGGTGCAATGCGTGGAAGAAAACTCACATTGGCCCTCAGCCCGCCCCTGCGCAAGATAAAAGAAAACGTCGGCTAGCTTTGCGCTTTCCTTTAGATCTGCTTGTCTGGGCCTATTCAGGCTGATTCTCATAGTCAGGGTCAGCCGTGTTAGATGACCTGCCGCGAGGAAACTTGAGAAACCCGTCCAAAGGCTCGAGAAGACAGGTCTAATAGCTAGTGGGAAAACCAAGCCATTCAGGCCAACTGCTGCCTAGGCTCATACTGCCGTGACTTGTCATACTATCATGCGACACGCTTCAAAATGCCGCCACTGCGGTTCCTGGTCGCCTATTCCATTGGCCGAGCTCACGAGAACACCCCAGGTGAATTCATCCAGATCGCTATAGTCGATGCTTGTCTAGCTTGCATTTGCTCCCATGCCACTGCGCAGCGCATATGCGACTGCGCTCTCTGGCTCTGATTTTGAAACACACATGCGGTCAAATATATGAGCGTATGAGGAGGGGGCGGACCTGGCTGAGAGAGGCTTTAGAGTATGTGCTCCCAATGATTGTCGTTGTCCCGCCTCTGATTATTCTTCTGGCATCATTCTGGTCTATTGCGTTTGTCCTCCTGCTGTCTTCTAGCCAAGAAGCCGGCCCAAGATGGGGTTTTCTAGGGTTGCCTAGAAATCTGTCCTGATTGAAGCTTGATTGTAGGAGCCACTATAGCAGTCTATGTACCTCCAAAGGTTTCTGGCGAGCCCTATTCCAGGCTTGACACCGAAAGACGCCGTGATGGCTTCCACAAGCAGCACTGAAGGTGTTTGGTAGCGCCGCAACAAGATGCAATATCGACTGACACAAGTGTATATCCAGGAGTACCAGTTTCTGAAGCAGTTCGAATGGATTCCCACCGTTCCCTTCTCGCCGTGTTATCGGCTTCGTTGCGCGCAGCTTCTTTCTAGTCTTCGGCTGGACAGCAAGGCATGCTATGTTAGGATAGGGATAGTTGGATTGCTAGTAGAGCTTGCTTTGTAGCGCCGTAGTGGGAGGAATGATGAACACTTACTCGAGCATGATTCATATAACAGGTGTCTGCTGGCCAGACGCTTTGGTATGTCGATCGGCTTTGATAGCTCTTGAACCGGCATGACAGACTAGACCAAGAATGTAAAGAGGAGGTCAATGGATAGCCGTAGCTTGGGGTACGTTTCTAGGGTCTAAACGGGGCTGACCTAACCTAGGGTTAATATTGGAGCCCCACACCTGAGCCCGCGGACTCAACGGCGATGGCTTTGAGTAAACACGGCACCCAGAAGTTCGCACTATTGGTTGTAATCTTATTGTCGCTGAGCGCTATGTTAATCCTGTGGACACGTTTGCCCTTCGTTAACTCCGGCCTCGCTATCTTCCAGACCTAATCAATCCGCTTTCTGGTTGAGCCGTGATGACGTCACTGGCATCAGCAGAACAAAAGACACCAACCAACACTTAGCTCCATCTCTGCGTCTCTGCACCTCTGAATGTAACCAAATACGAATCAAACTCGGATTCATCTTTTCCTTTTCCTTCTATGCTCACCGTGACCCTTTTGCTTGCGGGCTGATTTCCCAAGATAAGCAGTAAATGCAACATCCCTCTCTTCTTCTTTGCTTGTTTTGCTTCATTTGACATCTAAAATACGCCGTAATCAACCGGCCACTTCCTGTACGGTGGTTCCCGTCGTCTATAGCCACCAAGATTACCGCTACAGTTACTGGCTCATAGGTAGCAAAAGCTAGCCTGATATTACCGTATCTTACTGCATTGATATACCTGGATCAAGCTCTCGTTATGAACCATACGCCCGCTGGAAATGGCCAACGAAGTGATGGCGACGACCTGGTTGAGGTATGCATCCTCGCCGGTTCCTCCTGCCCTTGGCTGGCTTTGTATCAAGACTGACATCTAGTGAAGGTCCAATTCAATCCTACTGGCATTCATCGCCGTAAAAGTTCGCTTGTAAACATGGAAAACCCGCGCCCGCTGGCACATAATAAGCACTCCACACGGAAACATCATCGGTCCACGACTGGTCCGCGACCAATACGCCCACGTATGAACCATGCCCCTACAGACTGCATAGTGCACCAGTTCCTGGAGTCGCAACGACGTGCGCGTGATGCCGAGGCACACAGGGAAGAAGTTTCGCGGGATGCTGATATCGAAGACTCTGTAACTGACGGCGATGCTACCGCATCTGAGACTGATGACGGAGTGGATGATCACGAGGACAGCAACCGACTGTGCAGCGATAGTCTCGGAAGCGAAGATGATGATCCATACACTTCACACCGTCCACTCCCACACCGTTCTCACACAAAGAAACATACTAGTGCGAGCTCCACCAATACACCGGACGACACTACATGCTACTCTCCACCCCAGGAAACAAAATATTTGGGTGGCCATTGCGGCCAACCCGATGAGCAGGCGTGGGTTGGGGCTATGAGCAAACCGCGTGCTGTGACACCTGGCCAGTCGCGACGTAGCTCGCCACCCGAGATAAACCCGACGCCCAGTACGCCGGCACCACAAGAGCAAATAGATCGACGGACACGTACGAAAACAGCAGTTAATAAGTCTGGCGGTCGTGAAATAGTTCCTGGTACCAACGATGATAGAACGAGTACCAGTGCCAATGCTAAACCCAAGCTGAAATCCAAACGCAAATCTAGAACCAAAGCCAAGTCCAACGCCGACATCGATGCAGCTGTGGTTGCAGGCGACTCTACATCACTACACAGCCGTCATCTGACAAAAAGCCAACTCACTGACATGGTCTGGGGCGTGCGCGAGCTTTCGCGACGTCTAGGGAGTGTTCGCATCAAGGCACGGGTGCGGTCTATCTTTGTGCTGACCAAAATCCACGATGTCGCATTGCTAGTGCAGACACGGAATCTTGTGCACTGGCTACTGCACCCGGCTCGTGGTGCGCGTTACGTTGTATATGTTGAAGAGAAGCTTGCTGCCCACCGCCGTTTCGATGCTGTAGGCCTGCGTGCCGAACTCGCTGCGCTACATGAAAAAGCTGGCGATCAGAAAGCAGCAGTAGAGGTTGGACAGGAAACGCACGGGCGGCTACGGCTGTGGACGGCAAGCATGTGTCGTGACAAGCCAGAGAACTTCGATTTCTGCATCACATTGGGCGGTGACGGCACAGTGCTATACGCTGGCTGGCTCTTCCAGCGCGTGGTACCTCCGGTGCTAACTTTCTCGCTAGGAAGCCTAGGTTTCCTAGCCAAGTTTGACTTTGCCAAGTTTGAAGACACATTGACACAGGCCTTCACACACGGCGTTGTGGTCAGTCTAAGACTGCGTTTTGAGTGCACGGTGATGCGTACACGTGCACGTCATCCGCTGCCGGATGACGCATTGCCGACATTATATGAAGAGGAGCTGGAGAGGTTGCAGATGCGCGATTTGGTTGAGGAACTGGTTGGTGAGGAGAGAGATGACCAACACACGCATCGACCCGACGGCACGTTTGAAATTCTCAACGAAGTAGTGGTCGACCGTGGGCCAAACCCAACCATGTCGTACACCGAGATCTTTGGCGACAACGAGCACTTCACATCGGTGTTGGCCGACGGCGTGTGTGTGTCAACTCCAACAGGCAGTACAGCGTATAATCTTGCAGCAGGCGGATCGTTGTGTCATCCGGACAATCCTGTCATGCTGGTCACTTCCATCTGCGCACATGCACTATCATTTCGCCCGATAATCTTGCCGGACACGATTGTCTTGCGGATCGGCGTACCGTATGATGCGCGCACAAGCTCGTGGGTTTCGTTTGACGGCCGTGAGCGCGTTGAGTTACAGACTGGCGATTATGTCACCATCAGCGCTAGCCGCTATCCCTTCGCTTCAGTGCTGGCGGAGGGCGGTGGCCGAAGCGAGGACTGGGTCAATAGCATCCGCGGCAAGCTGGGATGGAACACTCGACAGAAACAAAAGGCCCTTGACCAGAGTTGGGAGAAAGACTAAGTATGATGCACGGCAAAGTGGCCAAGGCTGACCTGACCAACTGATCACCTTGAATATTGATACTTTGGATGCATGGTAAATATAGTAATATAGAAAAAAACCTCTCTGTGTTGAGACTGTGCGCACGACAAGCCCCCTTTAACCGCAAGAGAGAGAGAGCAAAGATTAACGCCGATCCTGTATGCATTCCCCCTTCCAAAGATGACTAAAAGCATAATTCTACCAACTCCCCTAGGGTATTTGACATTAAGAAACCAGAAAAGAACCAAAAAAAAAGAACAACAAAAGAAAGAAAAAAAAACATAAAAGGAAACAAAGGGCAAGGCAAGTAAATAGCACATGTATATCTAGCCTCCGCCCCCCCCCCCCCCCTCCCCCACTTCCTTTTGCACTCACCATGATATTTCCCAGTATCGTGACTTGATGTCTACTGATCCCCGAGCCAAACCTCGTGTGCCTAGATGCAACTTGGCAAAGCGTGCACGCAAGTCAAATTCCACCGATTGCACCATCAACCGCTTGCTCTCGGGGATGGGCTTGAGCATTGGTACTGGCGGCGGCAGCACATGGTGGAACAAATGGGATACTGCGCCGCCTGGAACAAATTCAGGGCCGTACAGCGGCATCCCAAAGTTGGCTGGAAACATTAGAGTCGACGCCGTCTGTGTATAGCGTGCCCCTGGGCTTGGGGAGTACATGCGTGGCGAGCCGTCATCACCCGGGCTGGAAACCGAGCTTGTACTAGGTGAGGAAGAACCCAGAGATGATGGTGACTTAATCAGGGGTGTTGACGGCGTTATGTTGGGCTGAGGGACACTAGGTATGGTAACGGTTGGCACTGGAGAGGGCGATGGTGATACGGGGATAACTGGAGGTACTTCCTCAAGGTCCCAAACACGGGGACCGAGACCGTCGCCCTCTTCTAACATAACAATATACTCGCCGATGCGTGCGGATAGTTGGCTATCCCACATACCCTCTCGCCGTGAGCTACTTTGCAGCAGACGAATAGCCCGCCGGCGGATAACAGGGTTACGGCACTTGGTAGCCACCACATAAAGCGGAGGGACGATGCCGAGATCAGCGCTAAAGCTAGGCTTGATATGATAAGCCGTGTAAGAATTGTTGAAGCCCGGTTTTCGGTGTGGGCACAGGTTCGGATCGCTACAGCGTTGCGTGGTAGACCGGCGCTCTTCGTCCCCAACAACTTCTGCTGCAAGGTTGACGATGGCATCAAAATAGGTTTCAAACTGGTCAAAGGCAGTTTCTTCTTTATTGAAGGTCATGAGGAACAAGACAGTCGTCATCAAATGGGTCATCTTGAGCACGGAAATGCCCGCCTTTTCTTGGTATGACATGCCTAGCGCAAAACGGCCCATTAGAATATGTTGATAGGCAATGCCCCAGGACTCGAGCTGGTCCCTGAAGCCCATTCCATATTGTAGCATGCGGGCTGGAAGGAGTCCGATGGGCGCGTTTTTACTGGCACGTTGTAGTGTGAAAAAGGTTTCAGTGAACCGGAAGATAGTCTCGAGCATCTTGTCCCAAACAATGCGCGCTTCGATGAGGCATGTGAAGCGCTCTGGCAGATCTATATGGCGGAAGGAATTGAAGTTATTGGCAGTCTCGCTATCCAACTCAGGCGACTCCATATCATCAAGGGGTTTCTGGTTGAGGCGGATTACATAGGGATCTGGAAAATGGAATGCCATATCGTAAGACTTGGCTTGAATAGCGAGGCGAGTGAACATTTGCAAGAGCCCTTCCTCCACCGGCTCGCTTTCATCCCCAGAGATGAAAGCCCTGCGCTGTTCCTTGCGGAGCTTGTCCAACAAACCTAAGCCAGCTTGGATTTGTGAGATAGTCTGGCGGTGGTCACCGATAAAGGAGTCGAAACAGGCTAGTAGCACAATGGTCATGAGCCGTAGCCGTTTAGTTGCCCGAGTGTCGAGCGTTTCAGGATTTGTGCCGTTAAGAGCCTTAGCATAGTTGTTGATAGCCATTGCCCAGTGCTGTTGGAGTTCCTTGTCTGGTTCAGCAGATGGTGAGCCAGCAGGGGAGCTTGGGGGAGACTCTGAAGATTGCTCTAGAGTTTTGTAAAGGGCACCAAGAGCGATGACCGAGTGTTTGATTGCGTCGGAAGTATGGCATTCACGTAAAACAGTTTGAGTCCAAAAGACACAGTCGAAGTAGCCAGAGAGCTCGGCAGCGGTTTTAGAGCGGAATAGCCGGTAATAGGGCACTTCTTCATCAAGAAGGTGAAGGGGTTGTGATATGGGGTAGTAAAGTGGTGTGAACATAGGTGAAGACATGATATCATCACCGGAGATGCGCCGTTGGAGTTTATAGGAGTGACGGTTAGGGCTTGGGCCGAGATTAGGGCTAGAGACTTTGAAATAACTCTTAGAAGCCCTGCTAGGAAATGGAAAGCCCCGGCTTGTTGTATCCATCGGCATTATAGGGGCCGATGCAATTAGCCGGGGCTTTGGTGCAATAGAAACAATTTCGTTTCCACGTGCACTCCGACTGGGTGCTGGATAGCCAGCACATTGCCGCCGCGACTTCTCGCAGTTGAAACAGGAGGGCCGCTTTTCATCACACTTGATCCTACGCTGTCTGTAAGGGCAGAGGGCAACATTGTTAGTGACGGAGGGACCTTGTATGTGTGCGTACAGCTGGTATGTGGTATGATAATGGCGTGTGTTGGGTAAAAAGAGACAGAAAACAGTAAGGGGAATTATAATGACGACCTACTTGCAATTGCTGCAGCCAGTCTTGACTTTGGGCTTGCTGGTACGCATGCGTTTTGGCTTTACTGGACTGGGAGTTGTACTAGGGCCTGGGCTTGGGCTAGTGACCTCAGACTTGATGTATACTGGACTTAGACCTGGTGACGGTGTTAAGTCTGGCTCTTTTTGTTGAAAATCACCTCCTTTGGTTGAAGCAAAGCTGGAAGCAAAGCTGGGAGGAGGCAGGCTAAGCCCAAGCCCAACTCCTGCATACATCATGCTAGAGGAGGATGGTGAAGCTTTTGCCGAAGCGGAGTACGGGTGAGTTGACGGAGAATCTGGCGGGCTTTTTAGATCCTCATTTTGAGTTTCTGGGCTTCGCCCAGGAAGAGGACTGGACTGAGGTGAGGTTTTCATTATGAGGCTAGCGAGCCCCCCTCATTTAGGGCGAAGGCCTTGAAGAAGGAAGGCAAGAAAAGTCGAGCAAATAGTCGGGAGAGGGGGGAAAGGAGAGAGGTGAGGTGTGGGTAGACACAAGGCCCAGATACTTGAGGCTTGAGCTAACAGTGAATAGAGTAAATTATAGATTGAGGTTAGATTGAGATCAAGATCAGATATTAGGCCGACAAGGATGGCTAAATGGTGCCTGCTTGAGCGGAAAGGAAAGTGATAGATCTGATGTGTCTATTCTGTCGGCAGTTCATAGAAAGACGGATGCACACGATGGGCTGGGGGGCGAAAAGGACAGTATTTTAGAGATGGAACTGCAAGCTTGTGTTATGTTAGAAGAGCGGAAGTAAAAAAAGAAAAAAACAGAATAAATAAATATTATAAATAGTGTATAAAAAAGAGAAGTGGATGTCTTCGGTAGAGGACGCGAAATGCATCGTATTTGAATCAATCGGAAATTGAGACCCCAAAAACGGTAGGAAACAAGAACAATGGGGAATTTGTGACTCTCGGGAAAGAGAAGAGAAAGCGAAGGGGAGGGGGTTGTGTCAAGACTTCCGTTCCCCGTCACATTTGTGTACAATAAATGTGCTGTGTTGTGTTGTGCTGTTTAATGATGTTGTGTACAGCGGGTGCATATGCTATATAGGCTTGTTGTTCTGAGAACGGTCTCGCTTGCCTTCTCCTTTGTTTGGGTTGACTGCTCCAAATATCAGAATTTCCATCTTGAAGAAGCATGGAGAAACCAACCCAAGCTCTCTTATATGGAAGGCAGTGAGTGTAAGTGAAGATAAAGAAGAGAGAGAGAGAGAGAGTGTGTGTGTGTGCGACAGCTCAAAGAGGAAAAGAGCATTGGTCAGCGAATCGTTCAACAAAATTAAGCCGGTCGCTGGCCACCCCCAAAACGGAGCCCACGCACTGCGTGTCTCCTAGTCAAGATAGGAAGAAATAGAGAAAATGAGACAGCAGGACTAGATAGGATGTGACGAAACAATGTGCTTGAGGGTTGGTGGCTTGAAGTCGTGGAAGTTGAATTGTTGGCTGTGCTAGTTGAAGAGGCTAAGCCTATTTAGAGCACTAGTTGGCTAATGTCGATGTGGTACATACGTACATATATTGTAGACGATCCTTCTAATCATCTACTTGGCAAGTCCGAAAGGATAGCAAAAGAGACTAAGCCAGAGGGCGATGGCTAGTTGTCAGAGTGGAAAAGCTCAAGGTTGCTCGCCTGTATGTAAGGCCGTGTGGTTTTGTCTTCCTAAAGTAGATGGGCACAATGGTAGGCAAAGCTCAATACATGTAACAAAGGAGGGGATGTATATGAACGAGTAGAAGACAAGGGATGTGAATGATGAAGAGTCGAGAAGATAATGAAAACAGGCAGTCTGGAGTGGATTTGGGCCTGAACGTGAGCATGAGCGAGAAGAAGCAGAGGATGAACGGCAAGTTTTTGAGCGGAGGAAGAGCGAAAAAAGAAGTGAAGATGTTAGGACCTGAAGCGTGCATGGTACAGGGGCCTATGAGTATGAGGAAGAGGTGGTTCAACAGAGAAAACAACATGGGGAGACGATGAAAAGGAAGGGGCCAAGTGAGAAAAGAAGGCCCAAGTTAGAAAGAAGTTCCTCCTTCAACCAAGGCATAACTTGACGTAAAGTAGGGGAGGAGGTTTCTTTGCCTTGATGGCGCGCATAGATACTGTTGGGCCAATGGGCCAAGACGAACAACTAAACGCACACAGTTCGCCTCAAGAAGAAGGGCGACAAGGGAATTCGAGAAGACTCGACTTCAACTCTGAGACTTAAATCGTAGATCATCAAAGCCGAGAAGAGCACATTGCAACGGTGCAATACGGGATGAACGGAGGAGAGAGAGAGAAAGTGTGTGATTGAATGTGACTGGTTCGAAGAGAGAATAGAGCGCAGACAAACTCTCAATTTTCGAGGAAAGAAAGGGGGGATAACAACGGGAAACAAGAGATATAATAAGAGCGAAGAAGAGGAACAAGGAAGGATAAAAGAAAATAAAAAGGTGTGTGACTGGTCAACACTTGGTACCAGAGCAAAAGAAAAGGAAGCACAAGATATATAATTACAGGCTTCTTTCTGCATATGTCAAGCCAGCCATTGTATTAGACGCATCCTTTTTTTTCTTCTCCTTCTTTTGCGGCTTGATGAGGGACTGCTGCGTACGGGTGCGCAGAATAGAGAAGTGACAGAAAAGAGAAAAATAGCCTGGATAACCTTCTCTCAGCTGAAGAAAAGATTGAGCAAGGAGAAAAGGGAATAAAAGACCCCACCACATCTTCATCAGTAGCATCACCACGGCTGCCATTTCACCAGCTAATCAGTCATTAGCTCAGCGCCCGTGCAGTAGCAGTGCAGAAAAGTACTGCAACTCTGTAGGTGCAATGCATGTTGTCCTGCAACAGTGGATGCCGCTACTTGCTGCAGGTCTAGGCCAGAAAGACGTAGTACGAGTCAAATTCAATCGCAGCTTGCATTGATTTGACTTGTGGGTAGCAGAGAAATCCCTTACCAAAGTCTCCCGTTATTAACTCCAATTCTCACGGCTGACAAGGGGCTAGACAGGCTTTGGCGGAGGGGTGGCCAGTTTTAAAGCGAACTCAAGCGGACAGCAACAGCGGCAAGGAACCGAAAAAGCTACTGCGAAAGTAGTTTGAATGTATGGAGGAGTTTTTTTTTTTTTTCATTTCCCCTTCTCTCCTTCCAGAACAGAAGCCAGAGCAAGGAATAGCAGTAATAGAGCGAGCTGTCTTACCTTGAAAATAAAGGCTTTTTTGGTCTTCCATTCCGTCGCGCGGTTCGGAGGCCGATTTATCCAGTGAGCTCAGGGGACCACAGGAACGACTAGAAATAGAGAAGAGCGTTTTGTGAATAGCTGATGAAAAGTGAGTGAAGAAAAGAGGAGGGAGGGGCATGCCCTTTTGAAAAACTGTAAGGTGAAGATTACTGTCAATAATCGATGGTAGGATACTGCGCACAAAAAAGCGTTTGCCAAGCAAAGCATTCAACGCAACGATAAACAAAATATGACAGCTAGGAGCGGGCTAGGATCTAGGAGCTAGGACCTAAAGCTAAGAGCAGCTATCCCGTCTGTCCGCAGGATATTTGCGATCTATGATAACTCCACAGACTAGAAAACTAGCTGAGTAGTTGTTCTAGTGCAAAAAACGTCTGAAGCGAAATCGATTGTTTAGCGAAATTTCTTCGAATGAACCTTGCCTATAGCGAAGCGTGCGATGAAGCAAAAGGTCAGGTCTAAGTAAAAAACCAAAGTCAAGTCGCTCCTGCTAGCTGACTAGAGATACGATTGGGTGGATTGTCGTTTAAACAGGCCCCCCCCTTCGTCTGACCAGCGGGCAAAATTGAACCCTGGTTTTAGTGCCGTCGCTGCGTGCCTAAGCTTTCAAAACTCAGCTCAAGATCAGACCAGGCTAGCAGCCCTGCTTATTTCAGCTGAGAGCTTGCAGTAAGGAGTCGAGTGAGTATAAGAGAGCTATGTTGTATGGAAAACAGGTTGAAGAACCTCAGAAAAACGGGGGGTTTCTGGCAACTTCAACAAGCAAAGAACTGGCAGCTTTCGTGCGAAGTTAACTTACTTGTGATTGACTTGACGATAAACTTCACACAAGATTGAAGCGGAGGAATGTTTGAATCAAGAAGGCAGGGCAAGCTAGCAAGCAATAAGGCTGGTTGTATGGAGCTAGCAAAAGAATGCAAGGCAAAGGATCAGGGCAGGAAAAAGCTCACTGCAAATCTGTTGCAGGGGTGACTCCTTAAATCTTGGTGAGGGTTTCTCCAGGTTGATAAGTTTGCTTTTCTAATCTTCGTGATTGCAACGTACAGTAGTTTGTGGCAGCGCGTGTGGCAATAGGAGTACTTTGTTTTTTTCCGTTTCCCGTTTTCCTTTTTCCTTTTTCCTTTTTTTTTTTTCTTTTTTTTTTTTTTCCTTTTTCTCGGTAGCGAACTTGGAGACAAGGCGATGCGAAAATTCCAAGCAAACACACCTGCAGCTGCACTTGTTGCGCTCAACACCAGTGGCTCATCAGAGATGAAATGGAATGTTTTCGGGGTGTCGTGCGTACGTGTGTAACTTTGTCCAGGCATGGAGATAACTTCGGGTGATACAGTGAGAGGGAGGCACCGCCACGTCGAAATGTCATGGGAAGAGAAAATGAGGTCGGCTGATGCGATGAGTACAGCTTTCAAAGGCGACAGAGGAAAGTGATGGAAAAGACAGATGGTATGGCTGGTTTCTCGAGATGAGGAATACACATGTGTAGTCCTCCTGACAGGTGGCAGTTGCCGTACCCGCTAGGGTCAAGTCACACACATATCGCTTTCAGCGTTAGTGCCAATGCTAGTAGCAATGCGAGATATCAGCTCAGATACGACGTCTTCGGAAACGCCATATCAAGTTAGAGTCGGAGGACATGTCTCTTCTAGTTAGAAGGGGGTAGAAGGCGTTGGCTTGTCTACTCGCAGTAAGCCAGGGAGGCCAGGAAGGCCAAGAAGTAGGAAGGGAGGCGATGAAAGATGCCAAGCCTGGGCTATTGAGCACGAGCTAAAGAGCTGAAGTTGTGAATGTCTGAAGACCGGCAGACCAGACATAGAGAGTCTGGTAGATAAAGAACTCACTGCCAAGAGGAAACGGGACAGACAATTGTCAACGGCAGTTCACATGCAAGCGTTCAGTGCCACAGCATATGCTTCCAACACAAGGCTGTACTTCAATGCTATTACACTGCTTTACGTTCCCTCTGAAGGATCGTACAGGAGAGGATAATAGAGGGGAGCCAGGCGGAGTAATGCTAAGCGATGGCTAGACTAGGTTAGATTGAATCTCGTCAATAATAAGCAAAGAATAGAAGAATGGATGTGATCAAGACTGAGCTTTCTTTGGGGAGGAAGCCTTGAGAATTACAAATTTCGGGGTCCTAGGAGGTAAAGAGGGGTAAATTTCCATTAAGAGAAAGTAAAATTTTACTTGCCCTAAACGTCGCACCTTCCCTCTTGGTCATGATGAATAGTTAGCTTCTTTCTACTGTTGGTTTGCTACGAAAAAGGCAGCCAATCTCAAGGATACTAAAAAAGAAGGAAAAAAGAAAAGAAAAAAGAAAAAAGAAACAAAAAGGAAAGACAAAAAAAAAAAGAAGAGAAACTACAAGCCCAGCTTACTAATCAGAACCTGCATTGCAATTTGTATTTCCACGCGGCCGTTTGTTCCGTCCGGTTCTGTGCATTTCCCTCTTATTTTTATCCTGGCAATTACTTGCATAACAAAAAGACAAATACCGCGCACTGTTTCAGCGTGCTGTCCAGCTTCCGCTTGTCTTGTTTCAAGAGATTTCCCCTTCTATTGTTCCCATCTCGCCTCACCCATACAACACATATTAGATAGATGTGCGGCGAATTTCTCTCTGCATCTGACTGCCCGTCTTCTTGCTTCTCGCTGTCCAAGCAGTGGTTTCACATGCTTGCCTGATGCTGTGTACTGTGTGACTGCGAGGAAAGGGGCAAGAGACACTTGGTACTGGCCGAGAACTGGCCATCAGGCGACTTCTTCTGAGCAACTGTCTCTTTTTGCCTCATTATCCCCTTGTTATACCTGCAACTTCTTCGTTATCACTTCTCGTGTCCACCCGCCGTATTCCACCGCATCCCCTTAGATTCAAGTATTCCAAGTCCCCCTCAGTCTGCAGGAATCTAGCTTCTCTGAATCCTCGCGTCCGCCATGCTTACACAAAAGCCAGCCAGAGCTAGGCTAAATCCCACCGTCCGCTCGGCAAAGGCAAAATGTAGGCACGGAGGCGGAGTCCTCAGTCTGCAATGCGGGCTTCCTTTGCGCTATTTGCTGTCATATTTCGCTGTTTCTTTGAGTCTTCTAATCTCTTTCTAACGCGCCTAGATTTTAGAGAATATGGCGATCAGGGCAACCCAAAAAGCCTGTTCTATGACCATATTATGGCCAAGCTAACCAACTGCTTCGAGTCAAAGGCTTGCTACTCTGCTAAGGCTCTTACAAACAAAACATGAGCATGCTAGAGCTTTAAGCCCTAAAGTCTTACGGTTTTCTAATAAGCTATCCATGAAATGCCTTGTACTTGAAAATCTTGGCGCAATGGAGCACTATTTCCCGAGATCCCGAAAGCAATAAGCAATCAACAAGTGCTCTGTTTTTTGTTGCTTTCCATCTCACATGTTAGGTGAACAATATGTCTAGCATGCGTGCAACTCCCCACATGAATAAATACCCTTTTTCGTTTCAAGGGCGCTATACCCCCACCAAGCAATGATGGCCTAGCTGTCCTCTCCCCTCTAAATCTGCCACCTGGCTTCCGTCTCGTTCTTTAGCTGTGTCTTGTTTTCTACCCAGGTTCCTGTGTAGACCTCTTGCTTGTGTCACGCCAATTCAGGCATCCTCCCGACACATACCAGCAATCTGAGGCGAGCCTGTCCTGTTGTCACCCGTCAGCAGCAAGCCACGTTAATCAAGAACCATAGATGCATGCCCAATCTCATTGCTGCAATGCCATCGACTCGGAGACATACATCCAGACATCTAGACATGCCCATATGTTGCGGTAATGACACTCAAGGTTACGGCGGCTCTGGCCAGTTATGGGTAAGGTTGCATCAGGGTTACATCAGGGTTGCGTCAGGGTTGCGTCAGGGTTGCATCAGGGCTACTATTAAATATAAGGGTTATGTTAAGCCCTCTAATGTGGAAAATCCTCTGTGCAACCAGGCCGCAAAAGTTCATCCGAGATCACGGCCACAGTCAGCCCTCGTCGCAACCGCCTCTCGACGTCTCATGCACGGAGAATAACACACCAATAACCCCTGCATTGGTCTCGCAAACGCTTCCTTAGGACTTCGCAATCTGCGACCCGCACAGAATACGTCTCGACTGCACCGATACGTCCCACAATACTGTTGCAGCCAACTCTAACGATGGCTAATCCTAACCCCACCACGAACAAGACCATCTTTGGCGAAATCCAAACCGATACACCTGCATGGCTGCATACCTCTGCGATTGTGCTAGCTGCTGCCTCCGGACTGGCTATTCTTTTGCCACCACGGCGTTTCGACTTGCGGCTCCTCGTACTCAGCTCGACCTTCTCACTGTCGACAAGCCAACTGGCCTATGACTACACTGGGAAGTCTATCATGGAGCGGTTTGGAAGCCGGATGGAGACAATGGGTGCTTTGGGCACACCAGAGTTGAGCGACCGTTCCAAAGAGGTCAGGCGACTGCTACGCGAGGAGAAGATGCGGAATATGACGGATGCGCAACGCGCAGAGGAGGCGCGCAAGCAGCGCGAGAAGGACCGCAGCATTCTCCAGAAATTGTGGTTTGGAGACGAGGATGAGGACTGGAGGGAAAAGCGGATGGTGGAGGACCGCAAGGCATTGGAGGAGGGAAAGGGGATCTCGGGAATTATCATGGGCCAGATATCGGACGTGTTTCACGGCAATGATTCTAAAGACAAGAGCGAGAAGAATGGGAGAGATAAAAGCGAATAGGCTGCAAAATGATGCAGGAGGAGGGGCGGAGAAAGACGCCAACGAGGGATTTCATTGCTCTTATTGGCGCTTCTAGATCAAGCCGACACGATATATTTTGCAGTATAGGGAACCACTCCAATGCTGCCCAACAAGCCAAAACAGTCCGACCCAGCTAATAACTTATGTACATTAACCTACCCATCCCGACGCCCGCAAAGGGATGATAAAATAGAGAGACTTAACCTCCGTACCTACAAGGCTTCTACTGGCCTGTTTTGTTTTTCTGCTCTTTCTTTGCTTTGCCCTCAGCCTTTTTCTTCTTTGTGGCTTTCATCTTTGACTTTGGCTTTGACTTTGGCTTTGGCTTCGGCTTGGGATTAGAATTAGACTTGGAGCTGGCCTTTGATTTGGGACTCGGGCCGGCGCCTAAAACTTTCTTTCCCATTCGCCGGCCCTCCTTGCTACTACTAGCCATCTTTCTGTCATATGCTAGAACCCAGGCCTCGAGCTCTTGTTTCATGCCCTCAGGTTCCGGTTGGCTAGGGCTTATCCCACGCAAACGGCGCAGTGTGTTCCGTTGCTTTTCTATGGCAACCATGCGGCGCCGAGCCGGACGGGGCATGTTGTCGAACGGATGAGATTGAGTTCCAGACACTTCAGAGCTTGGCTGGGGGGTAGCTTGAGATTCCATGATAATATGAGAGTTACCTGTAACAGCTGCTGTATCAATATCAAACTCAGGCGACGACGGCTTGAGCGGCAGCATATTACTGCTAAGCCCTTCGCCGGATGTATCCCCCAATGGTATGCTAATGAGGACATCTGATGTCTGCTTGGGTCCTTGCGATGCAACTTCACTGCGTTGGATAGCTTTACGATGTGAAGTCGTCTAGACAAGCGTTAGCGTTGTTTGCGTTTTCCAAATGGACAGAGTTTTGCGTACCGGTATTTTCACATCAGCCACCTTGTCGTGGACAAGCGACCCTCTAGCGGCGTTTCCTCCTACCTCCGTATAGATACCTCCATCAGATCCAAACTTGGGTAGGCCTAAATACTCGGCCTGGGCCTCGACTGCATTCCAGAGAGCGTCCGTGATGTGCCTGGATAGAGAACCAGACAGTCTCGATTTCGGTTGCTTGGCTGTCCGCGTGACCCCCGCTGTCTGAGAGCCCAAACCTCTGGTGGTTGCAGCGAGCTTTTTCCGTTGTCTCTTTGAAAGTTTAGTGCTGTCCGTCGACATGGAAGACATTGGAGCCTCTATTGTAGCTATGTTAGGCAACTATACTAGGTATAGAAGAGACGAGGGGAGGGATAAGTCGTGGAGTTGTCGGTCTTTGCGATATACAGCGTTCGTGATTCTTTCTTTACTGACCAAGGGCACTTTCCTGAAGTTTTTAGAAGATTAGCTTGAGTCTTGTTTGTCTCGTCCTTTGCAGTTCTTGTCTGCGCCGACTTGGAAGCTTGAGTTGGGGCATGAAGTACCTTGTAAAGCCGGGTCTTCTACATGCATGAGATCATTGATCTAGCCTGAGAACGCGTGTGTGAAAGTTTTTAGTGTTTCGCTTAGTGTTCGAGAAGCCGGGCAAACAGTCCTGCAAGCTCCAGACTGCTATCTATGTACACGAAAAATAACAATAAAAGAGTTAAAGGCGACTTGTTGTAACAAATTAAGTGACAACATGCATAACCTTTGAAGCTTTCTTTCAGTAATGGGAAATGAGTTAACTTGTTATCGATAAAGAGATAAGCGGAGACTTATCGTTAGGGTTATCACAGCCTAAATCATCTAACCCGCTTCTAAGGGTTCTTTTCTTGCTTCGTTAACTTGACCATAGCTAAATCGTCCGTGAAGCTTATCCATAAAAGTTCATTTGCGACCCAAGCTAGTGTCTATCAAGCAACGTGGCGATATGGCATCAGAGTGCTGTGGCTGTGGCCCAATAGAAGCCATCGTCTCTATCTAGACCACCAGCCATCGCCGAAGGGCGGGCGCCCTTTGCTCATGTCACCTAACTTGTCACTTTCGGTCCAAAGGTCCTAGCTTGGTCTGGTCTGGAGGGAAGCCATTGATTGGGCTAGGGCTCTCTCTGCATGACGGATCTGGATAGGTGCGGGGCCTGTGGACTTCTGGGTTGAGAGTGTATTCTAGCGTTAACAGTAATAAACATGATACTGAGCTTTTAAGCTGTATACATCTTGAGCAGAGATGCACAAGCGACCAACGAAATAGCCAAAGCCGGGGAGTCCAACATAGTTATATAACACTCGCTCCTGAAAGAGCACAGCAATATTGCTTTCTGTCTAATATCTTATATATACATACTGCTTAGTCCTACCCGACGCCCCCGAAACTCCCAACTACAACGCAGCCCCTTCCTTCCTCCAACTATATTCTTTGACCACCTCTATAGCCATGACAACAGAATCAAAGACCCAAGAGCCTATTGCCACTTTTGGTAAAAGCTTGTTGGCTGAATTTCCCCAAGACAGCTCGTACCGGAACCTGAATCACGGTGAGTTTGCCAACTCCCCGCACCTTCCGATAGCGGAGTCCGCCTGCTAATATATACAGCCAGGCTCCTTTGGAACCTTTCCGCTCGTCATCCGGGACAAGCTGCGTGAGTTCCAGGATATGGCGGAGGCGCGGCCCGACCCCTTTATTCGCTATGATATCAAGGATCATCTCACGGCATCCCGGGAGGCTGTGGCTAAACTACTAAACGCGCCGTTGGACACAATTGTCTTTTGCAGCAATGCCACCACGGCAATCAACATTGTGCTGCGCAACCTTGAGTGGGACAGCGATTGCAAAGACGAAATACTCTATTTCGAAACTATATATGGCGCCTGTGGCAAGACCATTGACTTTGTCGTTGACTTTAGCTACGGCCGGGCGTCATCTCGTGGCATCCCTATCCGCTACCCCTGCGAGACCGAGGAAATTGTTGCCTGCTTTCACGAAGCTGTCAAAGCATCTCGCGCTGCCGGCAAGCGCCCCAAAGTCTGTGTGTTCGACGTGGTCACATCGCTGCCAGGCGTGCGTTTCCCATTTGAGGCGCTGGCCGCCGCGTGCAAGGAGACGGGGCTGATGTCACTTGTCGACGGCGCCCAGGGCATCGGCATGGTGGACATTGATCTGGGCGCACTGGATGCCGACTTTTTCCTCAGCAACTGCCACAAGTGGCTGCATGTGCCACGGGGCTGCTGTGTACTGCAGGTGGCATTGCGCAACCAGCACCTGATGCGTTCAACAGTTCCAACATCGCACGGGTATGAGTCACGCACCGGCGCACGCTACAACCCGTTGCCCACCAGCGAACAGTCGCCTTTTATCACAAATTTCTCGTATGTCGGCACCATCGACACGTCGCCATTCTTATGCGTCAAGTATAGCATCGAGTGGCGGCAGCAAGTGCTTGGTGGCGAGGAGCGCATTCGCACATACCAGCGCTCGCTAGCTGAGAACGGCGGCCAACGGGTCGCCGATATTCTCGGCACAGAGATACTGCAAAACAAGGCCGGCTCGTTAACAGACTGCGCCATGGTCAATATAGCCCTACCGTTGTGGGTGGGTAAGGCCGAGGATGCGCCAACGGGTGCGGCTGTGCTAACAGCCCAGGAAGCTACAGTAGCCATTACGTGGATGACAAATAAGTTGATGAGCGATTACAAGACTTGGCTTCCCTTGTATATGCACGCGGACCGCGTCTGGGCTCGGATAAGCGCCCAAGTATATTTGGACATGGAGGACTTTGAATTCGCAGGTACAGCGCTCAAGCAGCTGTGCGAGCAGGTAGCTAAAGGCGGGCACAAGGTAGAGACATAAAAAGAGGCACGCGCACCGTTTGGACGCTGGGTATTTTGAATGCAAATCTCCAGCAGACAATGGGCGTATTTCAGCTACATGTGACAGTATAGTATAGATTGAGCACCAATCTACTGCCCCGTTCGATATTTGATAGTCTTGGTGAAACACTAACTAGACTCAAGCCCAAAAGGAAGGCTTAAGTTGGTTGCCTACAAAGAGGCAAAGGGTAAGCACGAGAAGGCTGCACGATTGTTGACAATCAAACA
Organism: Ceratocystis albifundus; assembly: GCA_002742255.2. Lineage (NCBI taxonomy): Eukaryota > Fungi > Ascomycota > Sordariomycetes > Microascales > Ceratocystidaceae > Ceratocystis > Ceratocystis albifundus. The sequence continues at coordinate 1,717,194 of MAOA02000035.1, read as the reverse complement.
AATTCATAGCTAAAACACAAGAAACAAAGGTGCAGAAACGCGGCAACAAGACTCTGGCGATCTCACAATGAAGATATTAGGGTATATACTAGGGTTAATAAAAGACATCCGTTGGGGAAAGGGGGGGGGGCGCGAAACGAAATGATTTAAGGCTTTACAAGGTCCGCATAAAGCAAAATAGAGGGTGGCAAGGAAACATTGATTGAAATAGAAACAGTAACAGAGAAAGAGGAAATGAAACAGCTTCGAGAAAAGCTGTGAGCTACAAGCCGCAAGCTGACGAACGAGGGGAGGAGCTTCCAAACGAACAAACACGAATGGCGGTGTTACAAACTAAACCCAAGATTCATGCCAAGCATCGATGATGTTTTTTTAAGCGAGGGAGGAAGCATAAGCCACATTGTGTACACAAGTACGTATGTGAGTACCGGTGATGGTGATGTACATAATACATAACATGCGTGCATAACTACAGGCTACAGGGAAGAGCTACCATGTAGTGTTGGAACGTGTGCTGTGTTTGCGTATACGTAAGGTGGTGTAGTCATACCTGTGAGCCCATGGTGGCCTGTGTTATTGCTCTATATCTTCTTTGAGATGGCTGAGGTTGGTGTGTAACTTACATGGCATTAATTTGCACATGCTGGTAGAACATGTGTGATGGTTTTTGATGCTGGGAGACTAGCTGATATGGAGGAGCTCTTCATAAGGTGGTGTTTCTAATATTAGCATAAAGAAGAAGGGGGAGTCCGCCCCCCTCCCCCCTCATATGTCCTAGCCTGGTTTAGTTTGGCCTGCCATGATATAGGATGGGATGAGAAATTTACGTTGACATTAAAGACACGGAAAGCTTCTCAAACCCTCAGACCTCGGACCCTCATTATTTTCTAGTCCCTAGTTTCTTTGCAGCTGTCAACACGAGTCTTGTGAGAGAGTGACGAGGGTAAAATCTCCAGGCGAGCGAAGAAGGGAAGATTGTTTGTTTCTATGTGTGTGTGTGCGCCTATGCTTGTGCGCTAGTCATGGAACATTCTTTTGCCTCTGAAGCTTGTGACTGTATCTCTAGCAGCGATCAGCGACTCTGAAAATATGAACATGAAGCAGGCATGGCTGAGGAGGGAAAAGAGCCACAGAAGGAAGACAAGGAAGAAAGAAGGAGAGGAAGCGAGCAACCTGGTTGTCGTGCTTGGTCTCGGCTTGACCCTGGTCTTTCCCGCCGATTGTTGGCTTTAGCTGGCCTAAGCTTCGTGTGTGCCAAGTATTACTGTGTTTCTGAAGTATGGAGGTCGCTTGATTGGATGGGTTAGTATGGAGCGAGAGAAGAGGAGAGAGAGAGGACAGGAGGGACCACTTGAGTTTGCATTTGTTGCTTCTTGTTTTGGCCACGCATTTTAAGAGTTTGTGATTATCGAGAGACAATTTAAAAGGGGGCTCTAAGCTAGTAGGTGAGCTAGTGGTAGCCCTCAGCCGGCTTGCTTCAGTAATGTGGCGTCAATAGGGAAAGAAGAAATGGAGAGATACAGAAGAATTTGTACCATAGTGATAGTGCTTATGTGGCGCGATTACGCCACATTTATCTGGATACAGAAACAGGATAGTGGCTGAAAGATTGGCGCTAGAAGAGAAAAAAAAAGCTAGTGCAGGCTTCAGGGGCTATTAGTCGCTGTTGAACCGCTGCTAAAGCTAAACGACACAATAAAAAAAAATATGCCTTGCATTACACATTCAACAGGGGCTTTTTGAGTGACTTAACTTGTGTAATGAAGTTAAGGCTGTGCCTCAGCCAAGATGTCGATCCCTGCCTCAACAGGCGTTTTGGGGAACAGAGGGAAGAGGGGGAAGAGGGGATTCATAGCCGCGTAGTGAGAAAAATGAGAGAGCTTCTTCCGTTCCGTCAAGGCTTCTCGGATGATTGCCATGTTCTGGTCTTGGGTTGGGCTTCGAGGCAGAAATGGTTGGTGACAAGACGATGGAGGGGCTGTCTGTATGTGAGATGTGGAGAAAGTCGACGTTTGCTACTTAGATTTAGTTCATAGCCTCGTGATGCAGTATTATTTGTCTTGGTTTGCTGGGGCGAGCTGGCTGCCTTTTACGCTGGTCGATTTACTGTTTGATGACTGATGAGCTACAAATATGGTAGTTTTTGACCGGTACCCTTGTTGTTTGATTGACCCCAGTCTCTAGTCCCCTGGCTGGCTGGCTGGCTGTATTGCTATCTACTAGGCATCTGCTATAGCGGCGTTTTTTTATATATATTTTTTTTACTTTCAGGGCTTGCTTGGGTGGCCGGTCGGCTGGCGTAGTGTAGTAGAGCTATTTTGTGCTCTGTTGGGCTATTGAAACGGTTAATTATACTGACAAAAGGGTGCTCCAGCCTTTTTTTATCCAAAGGCTGTTTATTTTCTTTGGGAATTTTATTTTTATTTTTATCTTTATTTCTTTTCTTTATTTTATTTTTCCCTCTTTTATTCTTCGCTCTCTTTTCCATATTCTCTGGTTTATGCTCTGCTCGGCGTCTTCTCTCTCTCTCTCTCTCTTGTGCTCCTTTGCTTCTCCCTCCCTCCCTTCGCCCAGACTAGAAATCCACCGTCAATCAGACCTTCAGCCACGCCTGCTGATGACGACGATTTGACGTCTTCTTATTCTCACTGGGTCCAAACAAGAATCCACCCATAAAGAAGCACCGCCCTATACGAGGACGTCAAGTTAACGCCACACACACTCACACACACACACACACACCTTTCACCTTATTCGTTTTTATTCCTCTTTTATCCTCTTTTCGCTACTTAACGGATCAGTCAACCCACCTGGTTAATGCCCAAAGTCCAGTCCGTCCGTCACTACGCCAGTTGCATCATCGGTCCATTATACATAGTATACAGTCTTCTTTTGCTCGCGCAGTCAATCCTCATCTCGTTTAGTACTTTGCTTGGTTTTTGTTTCTTATCCGGTTCGTCTTGTATCTATCTTTTTCGAGGCCCCCATCTATCGTTCGCCCTATACGATCCCGCCGCGTTTTCCCACCTACACCCGGACCACCTCTAAATCCCTTAATTGTCACGCAATATCGCCCTTTCTGTTCTCCTTCGTCCATCCGCCCTCATTTGGCCTCTTTTAACGTCTGTTTCTGCTATTTGATCGACCACTGTGATCGACCACTGTCCGCCACCTGCCATGGCGTCCAACGACTACTACTACGGCTCCAACGCCGGCTATCACGATACCAATCAGCAATCCCAGCAGTCCTACACACAACCATATGTTACTGCTTCTAAACCGGTACCCCCCTACTATGCTCAAGGGCAGGGCACGCCTCCAGTACAACCTCCCTCTGTTTCCAGCACACCCGCCCCGCCAGCGTACCCCCCATCTTCAGCCTCGCGCTCCAACACTGGTACACCTCGCCCAGGCCAGCCTCCCCATGGCCAAAGTCCGTTTGAGACCGTCTTTGACGACCATGTTTACCCTGATCCAGACTCTGCGCCTGCTGTTCACCACGCAGCTGCTTCCCACAACCCAAATCCGAACGTCGCCGCTAACACTAGCTACTACAACCAAGACACCGCCTACCATGGTGGCACACAGCCGTACCATCAGAGCAGCAGCTCCCCCTCTAACGACATCCCTCTGGAGAACCGCAATCATAGCCAAAACAAAGTCCATGATCCGGAAGACTTCCAAGATCACGTCTACGATGCCCCTAAAAAGAATCGCTCCCGCAAAAGAGGCAAGGTCAGCTTTGGCCAGCTGGGAATGATGGGCGCCAACTCCAACCGATTTCCTTTTCTCGTATACACCTTTTCTATCATTCAAATAGGCGTCTTTATCGGCGAGCTGATCAGAAACGGTGAGACAAAATCATATTCCCCCCTGCCTTCCATCTCTCCTTGCGCCCCTCGGGTTGTCCTTGCTACTAACTTTTATTTCAGGCGTGCTCACCGGCTCTCCAATTATGACAAAACCTTCCTTCAATCCCATGATCGGCCCCTCTACCTGGGTCCTCATTAATATGGGTGGCCGCTACACGCCCTGCATGCACAATATTCCGAAGATCCAGGGCCACGAAGGCTCCATTTCATGGCCCTGTCCCAACACTACTACCACTACCGGCTACTGCAGTTTGAGCCAGCTCTGCGGCATGGGCGGCGTCCCTGAGCCGTTGTATGACGGAAACCAGAATCAGAGTCCCGAGCCAAACCAGTGGTGGCGCTTCATAACTCCCGTTTTTATGCACGCCGGAATTATACATATTGGCTTCAACCTTATGATGCAGCTAACTATTGGCAAGGAAATGGAGTGCGCTATTGGCTCGTTCCGCTTCTTCATCGTATATATGAGTGGTGGTATATTTGGAAACGTCCTGGGTGCGAATTATGCTGGTGACGGTCTGCTGTCCACGGGCGCATCAGGTGCGCTGTTTAGCTGCATTGCCCTAGTTTTGCTTGATCTGCTTTACTCGTGGGGTGATCGGAGGAACCCCGTCAAGGATCTAGCCTTCATCATGCTTGACATAGGCGTGTCTTTTGTTCTCGGTCTGCTGCCCGGTCTTGACAACTTTGCTCATATCGGCGGGTTTCTCATGGGTCTGGGCCTGGGAATTGCCCTACTACATTCGCCAAATGCCCTAAGACGTCGTTTGGGCCTTGAAACGCCCTATACTGCCGTATCGTCTGGAGTGAATGACAAGCAACCCTCATTCTTGTCAAATCCAACGGGCTTCTTCAAGGGCCGCCGCCCACTGTGGTGGGGTTGGTGGCTACTCCGCGCTGGCTCACTGATAGCCATGATTGTCGCGTTTGTGGTCTTGTTAAACAACTTTTACAAGTACCACAATGAGTGCTCATGGTGTAAATATATGAGTTGTCTGGTAAGTGTTTTTTTTTTTTTTTCTTCTTTCGTCTGGAATTCTACCTTTCCTGTAAACGTCCGGTTGGATACTAACTCTTCCGATTACACAGCCCGTGAGAGACTGGTGTGAAACTGGTGATCTTGATATCACTGACACCTAGACTTTTGTTTCATGGCCACATCCATGGAGTGCATGATCTTTCATAACTCTTGTTCACATGTCGTTTTGCCATCATTTCTCCATAAATACCTTGACTGTCTAGTTTACAAAAGAAAAGAACGGACGCATTGGGGCAATGCTAGTTTCTATTGTAATTTTTTTCTTTCTTTTTTTCTTCTTCGCTTTTGTACTTCTCCTTTTTTTTCATCTCCTTTACATAGATTTCTACTAGTTTGATATACCATTATTAGTCAGATATAAGAGCATTGTTTTCTTTTTCCTAATATCTGAGACGCTCTTGTCGTTCACCTAAATGGGTGGTCTGCAGTCAAAACTAACATTCTCTAGGGTTAGTATTGTATGCACCATTAGGGTAAAGGGTGTAGGACGTGTAAAGTGGTGGGGAACCCGCGCTAACGCGTGTACCTATGCGTGTTTCTAATTGCAAATGGCAGGCCACAAAAAAAGTGCGAGGAAAATAATAAACAAAACAACCAGGACTTGGCAATTACCTAGAGGCATTGCATTGACTGTTTGTTGTCTAGGGCAAGAGCGATATTAGGAACAACGACACCTACTAGTTGTGATTTACTGCATCGTGCAACAGCAAAACTTTACAAGTTTTGTCTTGAAATACAGGATTTAATCATTTCTTTGTAATAGAAACAGGCCTCCTCAACCCTCTCGCTCTCTTCTGCTTGCTGCTTATGCAATCTGTCTTACGCTAGCCATCACGCCCTCCCGACATCCGACTCCCACGCTTTGATCCAGTTTGCAACAGCTGCTCACAAAATTCAATCTAACCCGGACCGACTCTTTTCCATCTCGACTTTTATAATCGTTACCCGCAATGATCCCCGCCAATACTCACAAACGAGGCCTTAGCCAGGAGTCCAAGGACTCAATAATGGGACCGCCTAGCAAACGGCCTGCTCCCATAGCTGCATCTAGTAAAGGTGATGCTTCGTTGAAGAAGGGCGACCATCATGCTAGACCCCCGGCATCATCCCAGACAGACCCGCGATTCCGTGTGTTGTCCTCACAGCCCAAGAGCGAATGGGAAAGCGACCTGGAGAAGCTGAGCCAGGATATATCAGAGCTCAAGCAGAACAGTGCCGAGAAAGATCAAGCATGGGATCGTGGTCCGGTACCTGATTTTGATGTCAAGACAGATAGCCTGTGCTTCCAGTCCATTGAGGCTGAGGAGGGAGTTCTTTTACAGGGCGAAGAGGGTAACGAGTCTATGAATGCTACAGTCAAGCTGTTTGGCGTTACGGAAAACGGCAACTCAGTGCTCCTACATATCACGGGCTTCAAGCACTATCTCTACGTGGCCGCTCCAGTCTCGTTTCAGCCCAAAGATTGCCTGTCCTTCAAGGCTCATCTGGAGGCAAGCTTAAACAACTACCAGCCCGTTATTCACAGCATATCGCTTCACATGAAACAGAGCATTTACGGCTTCCAGGGCAAAGATCATTCACCATACATCAAGATCACTGTAACTGATCCCAAGTGGGCACCTAAAGTCCGTTCCGCGCTTGAGAGCGGCAAGATTAGCCCCAATGCTGTTTGGCAGGTCCCCGAGGGGCCCATTCGCACGTTTGATAACCTTCAATACATGCTCAGGTTAATGGTCGATTGCAAGGTACGATATCCTCTCTAATAACTGTTTTTCCTGGCTCAACATACTGATAGAAAATCTAGATCCAAGGCATGTGCTGGGTAGAAGCGCCGGCCAATGCGTACAAACTTGTCCCCAAAAATCAGCGCCAGTCTAACTGCCAGATTGAAGTGCAAATGGACTACCGCAAACTCATTTCTCACAAGGCCGAAGGCGAGTGGTCTAAAATGGCACCGCTGCGTATTCTTTCATTTGATATCGAGTGCGCTGGCAGAAAAGGCATCTTCCCCGAAGCAAATATGGACCCTGTTATCCAGATCGCTTGTGTTGTGACTCGCTATGGTGATAAAAAGCCATTTGTACGCAACGTCTTCTGTCTTAATGAGACCAGTGGTATTACAGCAACACAGATTCTTGAGTTTGACAAGGAAGATGCCATGCTGCGTGAATGGAGAAATTTCCTCATCCGCGTCGATCCCGACGTCATCACTGGCTACAATATTGCCAACTTTGATATCCCTTATTTGCTCGATCGTGGAAGACATCTAAAGGTGTCTGGCTTTGAGCACTGGACTCGACTTCCCGCTGTTCAGTCCAAGACCAAGGATACCAATCTCTCCAGCAAGCAAATGGGCAACCGAGAAACCAAAGCTACCAATACCAATGGTCGGCTGCAGCTTGATCTGTTTCAGCTAATCCAGCGCGACCACCACCTCAGAAGCTACAGTCTCAATTCAGTGTGTGCCCATTTTTTGGGCGAGCAAAAGGAAGATGTACACCATTCTATGATCACCGAGCTGTTCAACACATCACCTGAATCTCGGCGGCGTCTTGCCCTATATTGCTTGAAGGATGCTTATCTGCCACAGAGATTGCTGGAAAAGCTCTCGTGTATCGAAAACTACACAGAAATGGCCAGAGTCACGGGTGTGCCATTCAACTTTTTGCTTTCACGTGGTCAACAGGTCAAATTTGTCAGCCAACTTTTCCGTAAAGCTCTCGAGCAACATCTTGTCATTCCTAATCTAAGCTCGCAAGTATCTGATGAACAATACGAGGGCGCCACGGTCATCGAGCCTACCCGCGGCTATTATGATGTGCCTATTGCCACTCTTGATTTCGCCTCTCTGTACCCCAGTATCATCATGGCACACAATCTCTGCTACACCACACTTGTCAATCGGGCTGCCATTGACAAATTTCAACTGGTCAAGGACCGGGACTACATCATCACGCCTAATGGCGATAGCTTTGTGACGATAGGGCGGCGTAAGGGTCTTTTGGCACAGATTCTAGAGGAGCTGTTGTCGGCCAGAAAACAAGCCAAGCGGGAGCTTGCTATAGAAACAGACCCATTCAAGAAGGCCGTGCTCAACGGCCGCCAACTGGCCTTGAAGATTAGTGCCAACTCTGTGTACGGTCTCACAGGCGCTACGACAGGCAAATTGCCCTGTTTAGAGATTGCACGAAGTACAACTAGTTTTGGCCGTCAGATGATTGAACGCACCAAGAACGAGGTCGAGGCTCACTATACGATTGCAAATGGTTACTCGCATGATGCACAGGTCATTTATGGTGATACTGATTCCGTTATGGTCAAGTTTGGCACAAAGGAACTAGCTGAGGCCATGAAACTGGGCGAGGAAGCAGCTAATCTTGTGTCTTCCAAGTTCACCAAACCAATCAAGCTTGAGTTCGAAAAGGTGTATTTCCCATATCTGCTGATCAACAAGAAGCGGTACGCCGGCTTGTACTGGACACAAACGGAAAAGTATGACAAGATGGACACCAAGGGTATTGAGACAGTACGTCGAGACAATTGCACATTGGTCCAGACGGTCATTGAAAAGGTGCTACGCATGATTCTGATTGATCGCGACGTTGATGGCGCACAGGAGTACGTCAAAGACACCATTTCTGAGCTGCTGCAGAACAAAGTCGACATGTCTAAGCTGGTCATCACCAAAGCCCTAGCTAAAGAAGACTACAGCGCAAAACAAGCCCATGTTGAACTTGCCAAGCGGATGAAGAAGCGTGATCCTGGTTCGGCACCCGGCCTCGGTGATCGCGTAGCCTACGTCATGGTGAGAGGCGCAACGGGGGCCAAGAACTTTGAGAAATCGGAAGATCCTATCTATGTTCTTGAGAACAATGTGCCTATCGACACCAAGTACTATCTGGACAATCAGTTGTCTAAGCCCCTGGGTCGTATTTTTGAGCCCATTCTAGGCGAGACTAAAGCAAGATCGCTCCTGAACGGCGACCACACCCGAGCAGTTTCCGTGGCAGCACCAACCGTTGGTGGGTTGATGAAATTTGCTAAGAAGACCCAGACGTGCATGGGCTGCAAGAAGCCGCTAGTCGGCAAGGAGGAGAGCGGCGGCGCAGTATGTAAGGACTGTGTACCGCGTGTCGGTGAGCTCTATCGCAAGACATTGGACCACATGTCGGATCTTGAGGTGAAGTTTGGCCGACTATGGACACAGTGCCAGCGTTGCCAGGGAAGCATGCACTGCGAGGTGATTTGCAGCTCGAAGGACTGTCCAATCTTTTACATGCGCATGAAGGCAAAGAAGGATCTGGATGATGCTGGTAAAGAGCTATCACGATTTGACTTGGACCAGGCGGCAATTTGGTAAGAGACTCCAAGGCATTGTAAGACTTAGAAGAGGGCGTTATGGATATTTACCATTTGGGAATTCCCTTAAATCTATTGCAATTGTATGAAGATGAAGAAAGGAGTCAGTGAAATTGTTCATGTGTTGTCTAGTTGAGGCCGGCTTTGCAAGTAGCGGGGCATTTTGGTTGAACGCCACATTTGTTTACGCCACGTATATATGCGCCACAATAGCTCACAGTAGCCAATCAATAGCTTGGCATTGCCGGCTAAGAAAAATTTCAAGTGAGCAGGCCAAGGCAAGAACGCTGGAGAAAAAAACCCCACCAAAATATTCCGACGGGTTGTCTTTTAGCAGGCTTTCTTTCTTTTTTTATTTTTTTTTTATATATTCTTTTGTTTTATTTGCAGTTCCTGGTGCTGTTTCGCTGTTGTCCTTCTTTTTTTTCTTTCTTTCTCTCTCTCTCTCTCTCCAAGACCCCCCTTTTATTAATCACTTCATACTCATACGTCATCTAACAATGGCTTCCGCTTTGAGATCCATTGCCGCCTGCGCACGCTTCGGTGTGCAGCGCAGTGCTGCCGTGAACCCCGTCCAGTTCGCTATGAAGAAGCAGACGGCCGCCCTGAACCTGTACCGTTCATATGCCGTGTACGAGCGGACGAAGCCCCATGTCAACATTGGTAAGTAGGAATTGCGATAGAAGAAAGAAAAAGAAGCAGGAGGAGGGAGCTGAACGAAGGCTGGGATAGAGATGACGGAGCATTAACCAGAGATGCGGGAGACAGGAAAAAGACACAAGACTAACATATTCTCATTATAGGTACCATTGGCCACGTCGATCACGGAAAGGTAAATTTCAACTCTAGGAAAATGCAGCAGTAGATGGATACACAGAACGGACACGGCCAGCAGCTAAACTTAACGGGTTGACTAGCTAGCTGTCTGCTAGACCCGGCTGCTTGATAGTCCTCTAAGGATCTCCTTCTCCAAAACAACATCTTACTAACTGTTCTCATTCTTACAGACTACCCTCTCCGCCGCTATCACCAAGCGCCAGGCTGAGAAGGGCCTTGCTAGCTTCCTTGACTATGGCTCTATTGATAAGGCCCCCGAGGAGCGCAAGCGTGGTATCACTATCTCTACTGCCCACATTGAGTACTCAACCGACAACCGCCACTACTCGCACGTCGACTGCCCCGGCCACGCTGATTACATCAAGAACATGATTACTGGTGCTGCCAACATGGATGGTGCCGTCATTGTTGTCGCTGCCTCGGACGGCCAGATGCCCCAGACCCGTGAACATCTGCTGCTGGCGCGCCAGGTCGGTGTGCAGCGCATTGTCGTCTTCGTCAACAAGGTTGACATGCTCGACGATCCGGAGATGTTGGAGCTTGTCGAAATGGAGATGCGCGAGCTGCTCTCTACCTACGGCTTTGACGGTGACAACACCCCCGTCGTCATGGGCTCAGCCCTGTGTGCCCTCGAGAACAAGCGCCCCGAGATTGGTGCCGACAAGATCGACGAGCTGATGAAGGCGGTTGACGAGTGGATTCCCACCCCTGAGCGTGACATGGACAAGCCCTTCCTGATGTCTGTTGAGGAAGTTTTCTCCATCTCGGGCCGTGGTACCGTTGTCTCGGGCCGTGTTGAGCGTGGTGTGCTCAAGCGTGAGCAGGAAGTTGAACTGGTTGGTAAGGGTACTGAGGTCATCAAGACCAAGGTTACTGACATTGAGACTTTCAAGAAGTCGTGCGATGAGTCGCGTGCCGGTGATAACTCGGGTCTGCTTCTGCGTGGTGTTAAGCGCGAGGATGTCCGCCGTGGTATGGTCGTTGCTGCCCCGGCCTCCATGAAGGCCCACCCTAAGTTCATGGCCTCGCTCTACGTCCTGACCAAGGAGGAGGGTGGCCGCCACACCGGTTTCGGCTCCAACTACAAGCCCCAGATCTACCTGCGCACCTCTGATGAGTCGTGCACCTTGTCCTTCCCCGAGGGAACCGAAGACGGCAAGATGGTCATGCCCGGTGACAACGTTGAGATGGTTGCCGAGCTGCACCAGCCCAACGCCATTGAAGCTGGTCAGCGCTTCAACGTGCGTGAGGGCGGCAAGACCGTAGCTACTGGTCTGATCACCCGCATTCTGTAAGCCGTGTGATTGTGACTCTTCATTCAACTATCTGGCCTCACTCTTCTCGGTCCCCTTGTGTATTATTTCCCCTCTTCACCACTTTGTCTTTTTTTTTTATTACATGTTATTTTCATTTTCCTGTATGTTTGTTGTTTCTTTTTTCCTCCCTCCCCAGTGTACCAAAATCCCCCCCCATCCCCATCCCCATCTTATGTCTTAAAGGGAAGCTTGAGAGAGTTTTGGTCAGATTAAAATAAATGCCTGTCAACTATATTTTGTTCTGGAGCGTGTAGTATTCAGTGCATATGTTTTAGTCTGTGATGTTTATTGGCTCTAAAGTAGAGGGAGAGGAGGAATATGGACGTAGATGAACTGGTATCGCATGATGGTGCAGCTAGCTAGAAAAAAAAAAAAAAGGCAGAATTTGCTCCAGCAAACCTATTTCGTTTCTTTCCTCCTCTACAGAGCTTCAATCTCACGCTACGTTTTACATGCACATGCTTCGCACGGAAGCATTCACTATCTCTCCCGGAGTTTTAAAAACAGTTTCTTTCTATTTTTTCGATTCTCTCAACTCTCGCTGGACTTTGCATTAAGTGAGGGTCGTCGTTTTCCGGGTTGAAAGCTCACAAGAAGCGGGCTTACGGGTTGGTCATGGCAGGCATTTGTCTTGAGAAAAGTCGGGAGAAGATGAATTTAACGGAACTACGGGGTTCATGTTGCGTTAGTCGCCATGTATCGAAGGATTGAGCATGGTAAAGGGTGAGATCAAGATATGAAGCCCCTCCTTCCCGTCGCGTGCGTGTAATCCCACTTGTGGTGGAATAATGGAGATGACTAACCTTGTTGAAGCCAATGTCCTTGGCCTTCTCACGGAAGCACTGACGGCACAGGTCAAGGCCGTACTTGCGGATGAGACCGGCACGGTGCTTGCAGACACGGCTGTACGAGAGATGCTTAGTTAGCTCAATGTTCGGTTGTGATATAAATGACGGTTCATTACATTGCCCCTTTAACAAGACAAGGACAACAGGAGTTTTGGATGTTTCGTATCAACAGGCAGGCTTATTTGGCGATTTTGGTCCATGTGAAGGTCGTAGTTCTATCGTAAGGAGTGATCGTCGAGTCGCTCTCAATTTTGCTAGCGCATTATAGAGTCGGTGATGCTACAAGTGCCGGCGTTTCATGGCACGACTAAAGCTGCTGAAATCTCCGCAGTTCACATGGCAATCCTTTCATTGCTATTGGTTGTATCGTTTATAGGATCTGTCGGTTTTCGATGTGTCGTCCCAATACAATCCATAAAAGAGTCCTTCCATCAGTTTCGCCGAGGGTGGTACCCTGTTGAATCGCTGTTCCGTTGATGTCGAAGTCGAAAATCCGAAGTCCTGTCTTGTTCGTCTTTCATAGGGGCAGTTTTGAATACAACAAATAGGGTCTGATTGAGCCTGCTGCAATAGCACTGCTCTCTTGGGACTGAAGAAAAACATGGAATAAATCAAAAGAAAAACCGTACCAGCTGCGCGAGCCCTTGCCGTACGTGCGGGGGCGGGAGTTCCAGACGCTCTCGTGAGACATGATGTGCTGTTATGAATCGGCGGGATTCTTGGTATGTGCAAAAGGGCGGAAAACAGAAGCGAAAGAGAGAGAAAGGAAAGGAAGAGGGAAGGTTTGTCAGGGTGACGATGATTCTTGCCTGGATGGGTGGTTCCAAGGTTGCGGAGTGTGGTGTGACTGGCCTAATCGGGATATAAAAGTGGACCAAGCCCTGACCAGGGTAGGCGTTGTGGTTGTGGATAGCCACCAATTTCTTTTTTTTTTTGCCATTTTTGTGCGTGCTCTTATCAAGCTAGTCCCCGCTATTCATATCTTATCCTGATAATATTATTGGTTACTAGATTGACAGACACTTTAAGTGTGGCAGCAAAATAATCCGCATCACGTGTTTCAAACTTTTGTGGCGCCTGTACTACCGACGCCAACATTCATGTACAACCTCATGGCAGCTCAGTCACAATGTGATTCTAGTGCTCTCGACTTTTTGTTATAAAACAAGCTTCGTGTTTATCACGATTAATCAACGCCGTGCTGAAGATTTCAGGCGTACCTCGCTTTCAGCTTGGTCGATGTTTGGAGAGTTACGCAACTAGTGATCGCCTGGTAAAGACATAATATGTTAGCCAACCATGAATATATACATCAACGAATACACAATGTCATTCTTTGCTTCCGCCTTCACTTACCATGAGAGCCACCCTGGCCGTCATCCAAACTTCCCGAAAGATCAATGGCCCCAAGTTTCTCTACCTCACGAGCAAAAAAGTCTCTTTCTGCCTTCAGTGCCGCTCTGACACCGTTGGCCGCAGCCACCTTCTCGGGGTATCGTCTGACATTAGACCAATGGGTCAAGCTACGTAATGCCTGTTCCAAAGGTAAAGCCGACTCTATATCACCGTCTACATCGCTTCCAGAAAGCCACTCATCTCTAAATTCTGGGCGGCAATGAAGGTAGATGGCTGTGATGACACGCATATGACTCTGGCGCCACTTGCGACCACAGAACGAGACCTGTGACTTGATCAGCTTGAGTGTGTACAGCCGTAGATCATCCTGTGGCACACGCAATGATTTTCGTAGAATGGTTGACGATTTGTAGGTAACCATTAATAGATTGCGATGGGCTTTGCCCTTGCATATCTTCTGTAAGACACGGAGATAGTTGATAAGCGAGAAGAAGTTGCGTCGCGAGAAGTCCGTCACGGGTGCTAGAGGAACCTCGGCGTTGACTGGAAACCCAAGCTCGTCAACTTCCGGGCGAGAATTGTTGGAATTTAGGGTCGCAGACGTGTTAAGAGGCGCGAGTGGAGGTGATCTCCTGCGCTTAATAGGCGGCGGAATCGCGTCATCCTCACTGGACTCGGCCTCGGCTTCATTTTCTGGATTCTGACTAGAATCTTCGAGGCCGGTTTCAGACTCGTCCCGGGCCTCGCTATCCGATTCCGAGTCTGACTCGGATTCTGATGCGCCTGCTTTAGCTTGAACATTGCATATATGAAAGAAACTACCCAAAATTAGAAAATATCCATGGAGGTAAAGGGGAAAACTGATAAGCCAAAACTTACGAATTCTCGGGACGATCCGTTTTAGACTCAACGACATTAGCAATCTCCTGGTGGATGAAAAACTTGAGGACTAGAGGTAGATAGTTGGAGTCGAGTAGCAGTTGGGTTAGGTATTCAAATTTAAGCACATCTAGCAAAAGTTAGTATCATCACACGCAAATAAAACGCCAAGCCAGCCAAGCCAGCCATCAAGAAACTCACGCGACACCTTGAACCACTTCAAAAGCAGAATAAGAATACCAGTCACGGCCTTTGCAGTGACCTCGTGTCCCTTTGCACGATCCATCTCCTCTGGCGTCCGATGTGTTTCTTGGACCGAGTTAGCCGTTTTGAGCCCAACGGGATGGGCACTCTGGGGAACTGGAACCGGGAGAGAGGAGACATTCGCCATGATAGTCTTAAGAAGCACGATCACAAGCGATTGGAAATACGGAAGCCCTTGACGATAGAAACTTTCAACGGCTAGAAGTCGCCGCTTAGTCTCAGGCATCATCATCTCTGGGTTCGGGCCCAGGTCAATTGGTACTTCTGGCAAGCCAAGCTCATCTCTTGTCACCCACTCTCCATTTTCTTCTTCGCGCATGAGCTTGCGCACGCGGGCAAGCTCTTGCCTCTCTTCTAGTGTCAGCTCGCTAAGGTCCAACGACTCAATGTCGTCATTGTCATCAACGTTATCTGTGGCGTCAAGTTCCAAGCGCGGTTTTAAAACAGGATCCCAGCCTTTATCTTCTTTGAGGTATGCCTCACGCTCCTCCCACATCTGCCGCATAGCACGCGACATGCGCACTCTGTCAGAAAAGAGATTGCCTGCCTCGATAATCGATGTTGGTAGCTCGCTTCCCTCCCACCGCCGCCCTACAGACTCCCACTGCTCACCCGCAAAGCCTTTTCCGCCTGCACTATTGCTTGTTGCGTCTAGGGGGGGGTAGAGAAAGGGGAAATCCTGATTTGTTTGGTAGTTTTGCTTCTTAATGGCCTTTCCACCAGCTGCAGGGGATGGAGGGGGGGATGGGGCCGGCGTGGCTATGTGGACAGGTTGGTTGAGAATAGACGTGCTACCCTCGATCTGAGTACCAGGAGCTGGCGAGACAATTCCCCCATTCATTGCATTTCTCTGGGGTTGGTTGGAAAGCGCCGATAATAGTGACTTGCCAATGTTATCATAGGGTAGATTTGACTGAGGGGGGATGTAGGCCGGATATTTAGACGCTATTTCATCGCGGAATACATGGTAATCGAGTGGAGAAGCAAGGATGAGGTTCTGTGCTTTGTCTTCCAATGAAGACTCACTAGCTGCCTTTTTTGTTTCAAGAAGCTCCTTTGACCCTCCAAAGACAACGAGGATAGACTTCCATAACAACAAAAGCATTTGTGTCTGGGGCAGAAGATTGCCATCGTCAAAACGGCGCTTTGTAGTTTCAATGAGTAGTGTTTCGACAATAGGAGGCTTGAGCTCAACTAAAGATGTACTTGTTAGTATAGGCACATATGGGTCAAGAATATAGTACAATACTATGGCAGCAACAACTCACTGATTTGCGTTGCAATAGGAGCTGCAACATCCGCAGGGTAGCTGAGAGAGGCTTGCATAGCCACGTACAGAATTGTCATGAGATGCATCATATCTGAGCTCAGGTCTGATAATTCTACCTCGGACATTGTTGCCACGTTGTTGGCGACATCCCACACAGAATGCAGAATCTCGAGAAGCGTGTCCCAGATAACAGGCAGGCCACCCAACTTGGTCATGATAGAGATACCCACAACCATTTCTTCAAGTTGCATTTCCGTAGCGGGCGTAATACACCCGGACTTGGCCGGCTTGTGGGCAGTGTCCTCCCAGCGCCCCAGAGCAATGTAAGTTAGGGATCCAATAGCTGCTGACCGCTGCGAAATATCGCCATCTTTAATAACATCTAGCGCACCTCTCACAACGCCATCTTTGAGACGGGTTGTTGCATCTTCCCACGAGGCCAGATGTGCGATGTCAATATCATGTACAGCTGGGTCATTTTCGGCGATCAGACTACTGATATACTGGGTAGCGTCCTCCCATTGCCAATAATACGACCTACGTGCATTGTCTAAAGACTTCCAAGACCACGCACCATCGACAAACCACTCGCTGATCTCTTCAGCAAACGACCCAAAGTCATTGTACGTATAGTCATAGCACGACATTTTCTCTGGGCGCTGAAAACCAGCGACAATGCGCTTTAGTTGGCCAAGCGAGAGCGAGTCCTGTGGGCCTTCAGTCGGGATGGGGCCCATGCGACCGTCAATGGAGCTCTTGCGACCCGGAGTGGGGGCAGGTGGCCATGGCGACGCCGTAGTGTTTGGCTGCGGGTTAGGCGGTCTTTGGCCCTGGGGTCGATTTCTTGGTATGCGAGCTTGGAAGTCGGGCCGTTGTTGTTGCTGTGAGTTGGGAGGGGGAGGAGGGGGGCCGGCAATCATCTCGGGAGCGACACCGGTGACATCATCGGCGGACCGTTCGTTACCCTGGTCAGATGAATGCTGCCAAATAGCTGACATTGTTCTATCAATATTTTCGCTAAGCCGACCGATAGTGGCAAGTCATTGAATTCCTTGCAGCTACGTATTGCTATAAGGTCAAGTGCCAAAAGCTTGTCGTGAGTTCGTAGGCCAAGGAGCTGCAAAGTAAGCCTGGGATAACCGATGATCCGCAAGTTTTGAAGGGCGGATTTTAATGTGACATTCTAGAAACGAAAAAAAAAATGCAGGTATTTAGCTATGAAGCGAAGATTTGAGGCAGCATAGCAAGCATCACAAACGTTATGCCTTGAAGACTGGCTGACTTCTACCATGAGGGGCAGTTACATGACAGCCTGGTCACGGTTCCTAGTTTGATTGGTTGGGCGGTCTAGCTCTTAAACCCTAACCCTCCAGCCTTGCAATGAGTATCGCGAGCAGATTTGGCCATGGTGTCGTTTGAAGAGCTAGTTGTAGCTCATGGATAGATATATTAATTGGCGTATTGATTGGCCTTAATAGCTGCAGAGAAGCAGCGACGATCAACTACCAGCAGATTTATTTATTGTCCCTAAAGTCTCCAGAGCCAGAATTGGTTGTATCTGCTGCCGTTGCCGCTACTACAACTTCAGCATCAGCCTCTGTCTGTGAGTTCGTCTTATTTCCTTTTGCTTTGGCCTTGCGACGCTGCTTCTTTGCCAGGTTTGCTCTCTTTTTCTTGTCTCTGAGCAGCTCTTCCTTGGACATGTTTCTGCGCTCTTCCTCCTCCCGTTTCGCTCTCTCCAAGCGTTCCTTGATATGTATTTTAATGCGCATCTTCTTACATGGCCTATTCCGCCGCCTCAATGCATCGCCCTTGCTGCCAGCTAGAGGGCTTGTAGCAACTGTTGTCCGAGGTAATGTGAAGTCGCACTTTGCTGGTATCCTCGCAACAACCTTCCACGGCATTTCACATCCCCACCAGCGCTGCTGAGCATAAGCCATAACCTCGTCGCCGCTGACAGCCGCAAAGTCGAATTGGTCACGTAGCTTTCCGGTGGCGCGTGGGGCCAGGTAATATGTAAGGGGCCGAGAAGGCATTAGCACAGCTCCCTCCCCCAGTTTGACAGGTGCGTCGGACTCAAGGACGACTTTGGCTGTCTGTGCTGCATCTGAGGCAAAAAGACGGAACTCGAACTCTTCTGGCTCTTCTGTATCTCCTTCATCCCTTAGAGCATCTGCCATGTCGATGTCTGTACTAGACGACGCAACTTTGGAGGCTTTCTCTGCGGGAACAAAGTCGAAGCTGAACTCCAAAGCACTTGAAAGCTTGGTGCGCAACTTTTCGCGCACGATAGAGTCAATTTCTTCATCACTACTGTGATGAGACTCTGAGTCTGAGCCATTAAGCTCATGGCGCCGTACACTATGATAGGATGTATTAGCGAGGGGAGCTGTAGCATGAGAAGGGGAAATTGAAGAAGGTGAGAGTCAAGGTTGTGTTTACCGTTTAGCATCTGGCAATTCGAACATGGCGATATGATAGGAAGAAATATATGTGTACGTATATCCGAGATCGAAGAATAACGAGATTCCAAGGATTCATAAAAGAGTCGATTTCAAGACTTGGTCATTTGCATCCCAAACCTTCACCAGCAAGTTTTGCAATAAAAAAAAAGCGACATGGTTCAAGGTTCATCGGCTAAATGTCGGTTGTAATGCTAGTGCGCTACTGTCTTGCTCCATTTTCAACCTCACATCAGCTAATTAACTAGTAACTACTGCTTCCACCGAAGGATTACTTTGAAAGCTAAGACGCTTGGGTCAGTAATATATCATCAGTCTATTGTTGAATGGTGATATTAGATACTAACTAGCTATTTGAGTTGTGCTAGAAATAAGTCTAAAAGTATACATAGCAGCTGTTCCTATGCTTGAGAAATTGAGGAAGTGTGAGTCCCCTCAGAGGCAAGTGTAGATATATCATGAGAGTACCGTAGCATAGAAGTTCTACATAGGCTGTTAGGTTGCAGGCAATTATCCGCATCCTCATTGATAGCTAAAATACATTAATCTTTTGGTGTAAAAGTTGCAGCGGAGGTTATAGCTGGGTAGAAAGCGATCCTCAAATGGTTGTGGTAGTGCCAAGAAATAGAACCGGGCTTGGAGGGACTCTAGTGAGCCTTTCCAGAAGCTCGGCATAATCCAGCATCCACTCGTATCCATATCACTCTAGATAAGTATCTCGCGTTGATTATGGTGGCACTATCGACGGCCACGATACACCACCCCTATAATGTACCAAGCAAAACGGGTCAGTGTTTTGTCAATCAAGCTTGACAATAACAGCCTATCCATCAAAACCCCCAGCCCACTATGCAGTCTGTTTGCAGCAATCATCACACCGGCAGTATCAAAGCTTTTGAACCATGTGCCATCGTCAGTCTACAGTTCGATCCCAGGAGGAAAAGCAGAAGAGAAATGAGGTGGACTCATGGGCATGATAGATAGCCATCAACCAAAGCCATACCAAGTGTATTGAGGCTGTCTATCAGACTCTTCTTGTAGGGGGATCCCCCTTATTGGTCAAGCATGCATTCCTATAGCCGCCATCCGTATCATGGAGTTTGGTCCAAAAGCCAGAGGAATGTCGTTCATATACAAGCATTGAATATAACTGGAGCTTGTTACGTCATGGTATGAGTATTTGACGACAAAGGAACTTAGCTTGGCTGCCGTATTCATGTGGTGTCTGCCTCGTTTCATGCCCATTACTGCCCAACCAAAAGCTCCTCAAAATGACATGACATATTACCAGTAAACGGAACACTGATTGGAGTTCCAGCCTATACGAGATTTATCGCATATAAATACTGTCATGCATAAATACTATGTCATCACTGGTCACCCAAGTAAACGTCATATGTAAACACAGTCACATAAACATCGAACTTTGTTACCTTCTCCCCCTCCAACAAAAAAAAAGTAAAACAAGGAAGAAGAGACGAAGAAAAGAATATAATAGAAAAAGACCAAAACAAAACGTCGAAGAAAAAAAAATATAAGAAAAAAAAGAAGAAGATTTCATCCAACCTTTTTCTCTAGAAAAAAAGAAAAAGGTGCTCATATAATAAACCCATATATCCTGTGGCAAGAAAACCAAAAGAATCACAACATTGAGCAAAAGCCCAAGCCCTTGTTGTATCCCATCCCAAAATCCACCACGAGAAGAAAAGAAACCCAAACAAAAAGTAAAACCAGGAGAAAATAATAGCCTAGGTGCTGATATATCATCAAGTAGTAAAGAATAAAAATAAGCGGGGGACATAGTGGTCGTTATAAGAAAAAAAAAAGAATATAAGAAAAAAAAGAAAGGGTCAATAGAAGAAAGAAATCCAGGACTTATGTGACGGGTAAAAAGATGGAAAAAAAAAACAAGAAAAAGGAAAAGTCGAAGAGAAGTCCAAGTCTCAGTTTGGATGGTATATTTCTCCGTACGCCAGCCAGCCTTCAGGTATAAAACATGTCAGGGAATGAAAGACTTGTCCCCTTTTTTGGTGTGCAGATGATTCGGTTTTGCAGAAAGATGAAAAAGAAAAGAGAAAATAAAGACAAGAGAAAAGAAAGAGAATCGAGAATCCCGCTCAAAAATTACGAGTTCCATGAATAGTTGCTGGAGGAGTACAGCGGAGCTGCTGTTGAAGATGGGACAGGGCCCTTGGGCGGGGGTGGGGGTGGCACCGTGGCCGAGCCAGTCTTGTATGCATCGAATGAGTATGAGCGACCGTCAGAGGCATATGCACTACTCGGTGCAGAAGACTCGCTAGATGAAGTCCATGTACTAGCTGGGGGGTAGTAGTCACGAGACGGTGCTGAGTTGGGAGTCGACGAATCTCCAGAGTTGAAGTCGCCGGTGTTAGTGTTGAGAGTTATATCGTGGTACGATGAGCCGTAGCGATACTCAGACGTATGCTCACTAGGCGTAGCGATTGAGCCAGAAGGGTAGCTATTGCGAGGACTCTTGGATGGCCGGGGATTGCCATCAACATAGCGAGGTACGCTCAATGAGCTATCGGCAGCTGCTGCCGCGGAGAGCTGAGAAGTTCCCGTTGTCGGAGGAGCGTATGCGTACTGAGTGCGGATCGGAGCTCCCTGTTCCTGTGGCGCAAGAGACATCTGCACTGGAGGGATAGAAGAGACCGAAGAGACGGGAGTTTGGAGAGCAATGTCCTGGGTGTCTGAATGGAAGCCAGAAGTGCCAGGAAGCGTAACTTTAGGGTATGAGTCTCCCGACACAGTCGTGGGAGGATAGGTGGTAGGAGTTGGAGGCATGTGTGACATGCTATTAGCAGTCCAAGGGGACGAGTACGAGCTGCTTGTCATGTTAGTACAGTTGTCTCAGTGTTTTAGGTGTGAGGGAGAGAGTTAGTTAGGGTGGTAAGTACGCACTTAGAACGCATTGGCACAGGTGCGCTGGGGAGCTTGGGAGCACTGAACGTAAAGTTCGAGCGAGGAGGTTTGATATCCAGGCCACGCTTGGTGTCAGGCTTCATGGTGAGGGGTCCGGCAACGATGCCAATGCCATTCTCAACCAGAGCCTGTCCGCGCGAGCCGGCGCTGGATCCCAGCAAGGGTATCTCCTTGCGAGCCTGGAAGTTGCGAGGACTGCGGCCACGGACAACAATAGGCGAAGTGACAGACTCAGCGACAGGAGTCTTGCTGCCATTAGCAAGAGTGGCAATGACCTTCAAGTGCAGAACAAAGTGCTGCTGGAGCTCTTTTCTACGGCCATTGTTGGCGGTGGCACTATGGGTGCAAAGTATAAAGTATTAGCAGTTTTGGTCACGGTAGACAAGCGCCAAACAAACAAGAAAAAGAGAAAAAAGGAAAAAAGGAAAAAAGGAAAAAAAAGGACTCACATTCTGAACTGTAAACGACGCCATCCTATGGGATAGACGGCATACTCGCCGTCGGCCTCGCTGCCCTCATCTTGGAAGGGAATCAGGGGTAGAGTCGGCGGCTCCTGGTCAGATGTCTGGGCAACATCGGGGGCATTGGGAGGAGGAGTCTTCCAAGGAATGACGATCAATCTAACGAAATTCCCATCGACTGACTCGATAGCACTGATAGTAACTTCCATACTGCTGATGGGGACAGTCTCGCCAGACTCAACTACGACATTGAGTTGGCCTCGAGGGCAGATGAGGGAGCCGCTGATCTGGAAAAGGTTGCGGCGGTAGCAAGTGAGCTCAGCCTGAAGAGCAGTACCATCGCTAGCAGTAGCGGGCATTTCAGAGAGGAAGAACATGCCATGGAGTTGAGCATTCATCTCGAGCTGCTGCATACGGCCATGCTGGTCAACGATAGTATGCTTGTCATGACTGCGCTTGAACGACAGGAGCTTCTGGTCGTGGCCAACATTGAGCTTGGTCTCTTCCCGAAGGTCTTGGATGATCTCCTGATAAGGCGCCGATTCGGTAGCGGCATACGGGCGCTTTAGGCTGGGGTATGTTTGCTGAGGAACTGGAGGCCGGTCATAGTCTTCCTCATGGTAGGGCCGAGGGGGTCCAGAGGTAGTGCTTGAAGTTACTGGGCCTGCGCTAGCAGACGACGACTGTTGAGAGTGGAAGGCGGGGTACGGAGGAGGCAAGTCAACGTTGTGATTGTGGCGCGGTCTAGAGAGAGCTTGGTCTATGGCGGGAGCGTATCTGCTGGTCATGTGCATAGGCTGCGAAAAGCTGGGCCACATGGTGGAATGGGAAGGTTCTGATTTCAAGTCGGCCATAGAGGCTTGGTATGAAGCAGTAGCTGCAGTCATTGGTAATGATGTAAGGACGCGCTGTGGACTTTCCTAGTTGGATCTTTGGCTTTGTGCTGGAAGGCCTTGTAAATGAGACACAAAAGAGGCTAAGCTAAGGTGGGTGAAAAGGGAAAGCCGGTGCTTTTCGACTGTGACCAGGTTCGTGAAGGGAAAGGAAAAGAAGCGAGTCACGAAGACAGGACAGGACGACGGCAACTTCTAGTTGGCGGGGAGGGAGGAGGAGAGAAGGGAGAGGGGAGAACAATAGGAATCGGCGAGTAATTGAAGTCTAGGAAAGAGCGAAAAAAAAAAGTTTTCTGGCTATTCAGGTGCTTTCCTTGGAAGCTGCTTTACTGGCGTGAAAGTATGCTGCCGTGCATGCACATGTATTTGTGTTATGATGGCGGACGTGAACGCAATCCTTCCTTCTCAAGCTGAGCTTCGTTTGTGAAGGACAATTTCTT
Source organism: Ceratocystis albifundus (assembly GCA_002742255.2). Classification (NCBI taxonomy): domain Eukaryota; kingdom Fungi; phylum Ascomycota; class Sordariomycetes; order Microascales; family Ceratocystidaceae; genus Ceratocystis; species Ceratocystis albifundus. The sequence goes on along the minus strand of MAOA02000035.1, from coordinate 1,693,955 downwards.
TTTGGAAGGCACCGTAACAGTAAAATGAGGACTAAACGGTGGATGGGATGGGATGGGATGGGAGAAGTGAAAGTGAATAGGGCAAGAAGCCAAATAGGTAACAAGTTGAAATAGACTAGAAGTGAAAGGCAATTGCCGAAAGCAAAGAAGAGGGACAAAAAGGATAAAGAGATGAGAGAAGATTGGAAGGCGGGGTGGGAGATGGGTTGATTTATGATGTGTACAAACTGGAGCAAAGCCCAGGAGCTAGGGAAGTATCGAAGTAGCAAAGTATAGTATATGTATGCGAGATGGGGCAGAGGGAGAGGGAGAGGGAGAGGGGAGAGAGAGAAAGAGATAGAGAGAGAAAGAGGCTCAGATAGAGTTGGTGGTCTTCCAATCAATGGTTGAAGATGACCGCGACGAAGAAGATGAATGGGATGGATGGGATGGATGTATATATGATTTCGTCTCGGAGGAATAGCCCGCAGTATACTACGAAATGCACGCAGAAGTAGCCCGCACCCGTTGTCTTTCTTTCTCCTTCTCTTTCTCTTCCCCTCCCAGTGTCAAGAAAGAGGTAGAGGTTAATCTTTGGGCGTAGCTCTGTACTCTCAGAGTACTCTCTGAACTTTGTTGCTGGTTCTTCGTATATACATTAACAGGGGAGGGGCAAGAAAAGAGACAAGAGGAGCGGGGAGGGGTGTACAAAACAATGCTATCTACCAGTAGATAAAATAGAAGATAAATTGGCTGCAGGAAGGAGTACGCAAACCAACCTGCGTCCCACAAAGGCAGTCGTCTCCGACTTGGATGATTATAGCGGGTACAAGAAGGGCAAAAAAAGAGATTTGAAGATTTTATGGCCTCCACTCGGTCCCCTTCTGTCCCGCCCCAAGTCTCTGCCTCAGTTTTGGCTCTATTAAGCGGACAGGGACCCAGGGTGTAGAAACCAATATGCATCAAGATGGATATAATTGTTTATTTTTGCTTTTTTTTTTTCCTCGTCTCCCCTCAACATGGAGTTGATATCCTCTTTTTGTCCGACGAAACGAGGCGAAAAAGAAAAGAAAAAAAAAAAGGTAAAGATCAAATGCAATAAAATAGAAAAAAAGAGCAAAAGTGAATGGGATAAAATACGGCCGAATAAAATGAGATAAAATTGCTTTTTCTTTTTCTTGTTCTTGCAATTACTTCTTGCTTCTTGCTCGTTTATCACAGCAGCCTTGTCTGGGGTGGTAGTTTTTTTTTTTTTTTTTTTTTTTTTCTTTTTTTTTCTCACTTTCGTCTGACTCCTTCCTCTTTTATTTTCTCTCACAGATTGTCGGTGGCTTCGGCTCGCTTGGCCTACTGAGCAAACGAAGAGAGGATAGTGATGGCCTCTTCCGTGCGTATGACAAGGAGTTAGAGTGGACGAGTGGGGCGGGTACTTGCTGGGTGCTGATTGATTGCTATGTACTACATGTACCATGGCTATCTGTCTGTCTTGTCTGCCTTTGTTCTAGTCCTAGCTGAAGCTCTGAAGCTACAGTGCAGGCGATAAGATAAATCCACGTGTAAATTACAAGAGAAAGAACAAGAAGAAAATTAAGGAGAAAAAAAAATAGAAAAAAAAAAAAAAAATGAAAAAAACCCCCCGAATATATTGCCTAGCAATATCCGGGCAGCAAAATACAGGCAGCCGCAAGGCAATGCAATACAGCGCGCGCATTACATTGCAATCATTGCAATAATTATGCCTGGTGATTTGATCTGCTTTGCAGATGGCAAGCAAGGACGAGACACTAATTATCACAGGCTTCTTCAAACAGCTCCACACCTACATTATGGAGATGGACACGATGCGCTGTGAAGCTAGCGGCAGGACAAGCCAACAAAAACAAAGCCTAGCAGTAGAGCAGAGCAGAGCAGAGCAGAGCAGAGCAGAGCAGACTGCCCCCCAAGGGGCGGTCCCATTTCATGACCGGGCTGGGTGCTGTTAGCCGACTTAAGCTAAATACAGCAGCTCCGCAGCAAAGCAGAGCCAACGAACGGCGTAAGAGCCTTAAGCGGGATGGGCTCAGAAAAGAACATTGGAGAGAAAAGAATAATAAAAAACTAATAATAAAAAAGAAGAAGGAGAAAAAAAAAAAAGAAAAAGGGAAAAAGGGAGAGCGACAGCGGGAAAGCGCCGTAGGAAGGAAAAAAGGATGAAAGGAAAGGCAAATGCACAGGCCAAGGGGAAAGGGGCGGGGAGGAGAGCGAGAGCGAGAGCGAGAGCGAGAGAGAGCCAGAGACGGACCAGGACACTCGCCCTAGGATAACTTGCTTCTTGTCCTCCTGGGCTTGCTTCTTGATCTTGTGTTTACAGGCAGGCCCCAGTAGTAGCACTCATTAGAAAAACCCTTAATGGTTGCCATATGCACTTATACAGATACAGATACAGATGCACGCTACCACATTACACATGCTACTCATCCTAGCCCTTGTCAAGGTCACCCTTGTTTGAGAAGTTAAAATGTAGCGACAATGTCGATAATATATCAGCAAGTACCACGGACTGACAAGGAGGATAAACACTCCGATTACAACAGTGATTCTTTTCTTTTGGGCTTTACTTGGCCTTTCATACAAGCAGAAACGCTACACCAGCACGAGGGCGAGGGAGGACAAGGACAGGCTCGAGTACAAAGAAGGGGAAGAAGGTGAGGGAGAAGGAGACGGGACGGGGGGAGGGGAAGAGAATAAGCGATGATAAATATTAACTAGAATTATGGGGATAATCAAAGACAGGAAAGCTTCTCTTTCTATTCTCGCTCCCTTCATTCCGTGTTTCAACCCGAGGCTGTTTGTTCCCTCCCAGTGTGTCGTGCAAATCTTTTTCTAGTCTAGGGCAGACAGAGACAAGCACAAGCATAAGCACACGATTATTCACTTAGCGTTTCTGTCAGGGAACGCTCAGCCAGTGTCTAGCTTCTTCTTGCCTGCTAGTCTGCCGGTGAATAACATTACAGTGTAGTTAGCGCTGTGTTGGGTAGTAGCATGTGTATATGAACAAACGACGTACGTACGCATGTACTTGCGGCAGAAGTCATAGCACAGGACTTTTAGCAGTTTTGTTTGTTTTTGTCTTGTCTCGAAGATGATAGAAAGCCCCTCATATGGCGGCCTGCTATAGGGGGGTGATATGAGCTACAACAGGCTCAAGCAAATCAATGCAATGCAGAGCTCCAGCAACTGTTGGTTGGTGACCGACTGCTGGCAGACAAAGAGGGATAGTCCAGCCAGAGCACGGCCGGCAGCCCAGGCCCAACAGGCGGCCAGGTCAGCCTCTCAGAAAGCGATAAACAGGTGGCGTGATAAGAGCTGCTGAGGAGCAGCTAGCTATTGTGTATATTCCTTCCTATGTAGCTGCGGGCTTTCGTATTAACCAAGCTAGAGGGATGGGATGGAGGATCAGTGGTCGACGTACGTTTGCTCAACTCCAAACGAGGGAGAGGAGGCAAAGAAAGAAAAAGAAGGAAAAAAAAAAAAAAAGAAAAGAAAAGAAAAAAGAAAAAAGAAATTAGAGGACAATACACCACCAACAGGCTCTAGAAGCCCTCCGTTGGGCTACACCTGCTTGTAGCCCCCTCTCTAAAGGGGGTGCTAAAGGGAAGGCTTCTATTCTAGCCAGTGCCTTTTGAGGGGCAACGCAGCGCAAGCTAGACAGAAAGAAGAATAACGTTTCCGCCAGGCTCTAAACCTCGTCTTTGTTGCAGGCCTAAGCAATCCATTCGCCGTTCGTCCTTACGCTGACACTCCGATTAATGATGCTTTTGTCAATGATCGTCAAGCCAACGCTAATGGCGAGCGAGGGAAAGCAGAGCTTTTTTCGGTGCTATTTTGCCGGATGCTGTCATCTTACGGCTTACTAAGCAATAATATTCATACAACGTACGTAATGAATAGTCCTAAGACTCGGCCTTGGGGGGGGGGGGCCACACAATATTAGGAGGGGCCTTTGCACGGCTATAAGAAGATAGTGATGCCAAGAACCGGTGACTACAAAATAATGACACATTGAGTGGCCGGAGGTCGGCATGACGACAACAGGCAAGCGCCCGCCGCCCGTCAACTTGCCATGCTGTGTTGGTCAAGCAGCAGAGAAACGTCAGGGCCATAAGCTTTGCCTGTAGCTCCTAGTGCGTTGGGCGGTCTTTTTTTGCCCTGACTGCTCGGGTCCTCCCTCCATGGGCAGTCGTGAAGAAAACCTGCGCCTCACAAGGTTTTAGACATGGCACGAAAGAAGCAGTGGAGTATCGGGCCAGTGGCGGCTAAATTGGGCGGTCACTGGACCAAGTCAAGACACAGACAGTACAGCAGTCACTTCACACATCGTTAGCACATATGGGGTAACTTGCACATGAATGCCGTCGTTGTGGTATTGTATTGTAGCTTCGTGACATGAAGAGTCTGTCCTTCCTGTGTGCACCAACACATCGCCCATGCAGCGTGCAGCGTGGATTTCTATTGTGTTACCAGACCGTCATCTAGAAGCCACATCCGCTTTATTTATTTTATTATTGTTTTTTTTTTTTCTCTTTTTGTCCATCTCTTTGTATCTCTTTCTGTCTATTTGACTAGCTCTTTGATGAAAGGGAATGGGAGCTTAGCCCAGGATGCAAAGCATTGACGTAGAGCAGCTTGAAGACGTGCGGTGCGATGTGCTTGCTTAACTTGGCTTATTGTTTTCCCTTTTTCTTTTTCTTTTTTTTTTCTTTTTGTTTCCTTCCATTCCTCTCTTCCTCTCTTCCTCTTCTCCTTTTCCCCTCGTCTTTCTCCTCCTCCTCCTCCTCCTACTCCTACTCCTACTCCTACTCCTTCCGACTTTTTTTGTTTCTCACATGCCAAGATGTTTTCCTCCCTCATTCCCTCATCTCCATCCAAGCTCCAAGCTCCGAGCTAATAGCAGGTTAAGTCCTACTAGTTATATGTCAATGTGAGATTCTTAATCTTCTAGGGACAGACTAAGGCTAATGAGCAGTGTTCTCTAGCCTGAGGGTCTGGACTCGACGTTGAAGTGCCATGTCTTTTGAGCATGTATACTGGTGCTTTTTCACACTGCCTTTGCCAGACATAGATAGACTGGCTGGCTGACTGAGAGAAAAAGTGAAATTAACTTGAGTAGGAGCAGCCGGGGGAAGGGCAAGGATGTGTTGTGATGTATAACGTGGTTATATCGTTCGTTAGGGATAGAGACCCATTATTTAGGGTTGCTTTTTAATTTTTTTATTTCTTTTTTTTTTTCCCGCACTTTAATCTGCATCGTTCTTCTCCCATCAACATTCAAACAAGCGACTTGCTTTTTCTACTCTTCCATACTCAAAGTGGCAAATGGAACCTGCCGTTGGGCTCGTGAACGGACAATGATGTCTAGAAAGAACGCGTCATCAGCAGTCCTGCTTTAATTGAGTGTATAGCAGACGCAATGGAAGGCTTTGCATCTTGCGTATTTGTGGCTAGCAAACAAGAGAGAAACATAAAGGGAAAAAGAGCCTTCACGGGAAGGAGAGCTGCCCAAAAACTTGACTCGTCATGGTTGGACGTGCTTTTGATACATGCTTGAAGTAATTCGGTGCTCCCTGAATTTGCCCCCTCAGATGGGACGCAGACGCATATACGTGCAGATTTAAAGCACATGCACATGCACACGCACACGTACACGCACAAGGAAAACAAGCAAGCAAGCAAGCAAGCAAGCCATCAAGCCATTAAGGAATGCGCCTTGCAATTCAACGACATACAGCCTTGCACGCCTCGATCGCCGAACCCGTCTCCAACAAACCCTCTTGTACACAAGACAGGAGGAAAGCTCTGCCACCCGATAGTTCCCCTCCCCATCTATATTGAGCGTAATACAGGAAAAAAAGAAAAGTCCTGCCAACAATGACAGCATGAACTGTAAACTCAGGGCTCAGGAAGGCAGAGAGAGAGAGAGAGAGAGAGAGAGGAAAGGGAGACATGCATATAGATTGCATTACATGATAACGCAGGCGAAAGAGGGGACAAGACAAGCACAAGGGCCACGGGACAAATAACACGGAGAAAAGGGGATAAGATGTGATTAGATGGGTTGTCGAGTCGAAGTGAGGTGAGGTTCAAAATTTCCTTTGCACTGCAGCGGGCCATCAAACACAAACGTACTATTGACAGACGATAACAAACACTCGACTTATTCTAATGGAAGTCTGACAACAATACAGCCACTCCCCTATGGGTTGGAAAAAGTAGAAACAGCTGTTGTCTCATACACACTCACTCTCAGTAGTTCAGTGTCTTACTTGTTTGTTCCGCTGCTGAAATATCGATGAGGGTAGTCGTTCGGAACTCGGCCTTCCTAGAGGGCAGCAGTAGCCACAGACTACCAAAGCACGACGACGGCATCAGCAACACGGTACACGCACGTACGCACGCACGCACGCACGCCCGCACGCCCGCACACAGACAGACACACACTCGCACACTTGCACACTTGCAGACTCGCACACACACACACACACACACACGACTCGCAGTCCCGCCCAGTCCGCATTACAGCCACACCCAGTATGGAAGTATAGATTACACCGACGCAGTCCACCACCCTCCCTCCTGTGGCTATTGGCATCATCGTGCACTCAACATGAGCTTATCTGCCATGACGACTCCAAAAATGGCAGGACGGCAAGCAATCCTCGACGTACATTGATTCTCGACTGTTGAACTCCCGATAACATCAGCATCAGGTTCTTGCTACCCGTGACAGTGTGCAAACAAGCAGACGGGGGACGTTTATTTGGTGCATCTTATTATTGTTATTATTATTGGGATGAGATTCTGTATCTGTCTATCTCTGTAGTGGGTGGTCTGTTGTAGTTTTGTAGAGCATTCGGTTGTTTATTTTGCTGTCTGTTTTTATTTATTTATTTATTATTTTTATTATTTTTATTATCTTCTGTTTTCTATTGTGTATTTTTTTTTTATTTTTTTTTATTTTTGTTTTTTTTTGTTTTTTTTTTATTTTTCCGTTATTTTTATCTACATGTTTTCACTCATTCCTATTCTTCTATCTTCTATTTCTTCATTATTTTATTTTATCGGTGCGGTTTCTTATCCTTGGGTCGAAGGTGGGCGGCGGCGGCGGGGCTGTATTGATATCTTTGGCCCTGGCCTACTTTAGAGCAAAAAGAAGAGAAAACGTGAGCCAGCAACAGAAAGGAAAGCACGCACACGCACACATTTTTTGTCAAATTTGAAGGCAAGCCTCGAAACAAATCCAAGACTTTTTTCTTTTTTTCTTTTTTTTTTTTCTCGCTAAAATTCTTTTTTTTTTTTAAAAAAATTCTTCTCTCTTTTCCGCAGCAACACCATTATTTGCAACGGCCTGGCCAGGATCCAAACTGCTGTGCTGTGCTGTGCCTTTTCCTTGCCTAAATCTCAACAACGGGCTTGAGTAATTTCCCACCAGTGGCTCGTAGTGCGAAGAGCCGAGCCAAGCCCGCTCGTCGTGTCGAGTCGAGTCGAGTCGAGTCGAGTCGAGTCCACTACTTGGCTGCTTCTGCTTGCCTCTCTTCCCAGTGCTATCTGTATACGCACACTTTCTCTCCTACTGGCCTCGTGCTGCTTGTCTGCTTGTTACCCGTAACGGGATACGTTCTCACAATGGGAAGAGGGGGAGGAGCGGGGGGGAAAGCCCCAAGTAGCATAGCATACGTGTGTGCCATCTTGATATGTCCATACACAAATGACAGCTGTGTTTTGCTCATGTTCCACTAGCAGACAAAAGAACCACAAACCTAGCTGCTTCGTCTGGCCCGTCTCGGCCAGAGAGAGGCTACCAGCATATGAACAGCAGGAAATATGATGTAATGTCATGGATGTACACGCAACGGTGATTGGGAAAGTACTGGGCAATGTGATGAGGCCATGTAGTGTGATTTAGGATGTGATATGATATCCTGATGCGTGATGCAATGCGATGCTCCAATGCAATGGTCCGGTAAGGCACCAAGGACAAAGACACAGACAAAAGACTATTTATTCATTGCTTTCGAATTCCGTCATCGCTACCTATCGCTCCCACCCCACCCTACTGCTGTCCGCCACCATCCATCCATCCATCCATCCGGTGGCCAAGAATTAAGGAGGTCGAAGTGGCTGCAAGAAAAGACAAAAGACAACGGGTACTCCCTGCTCATGGACACCTCACACCTCACATCTCACTCCTTGATTTGGATGTGTTTCTCAAGTGTATTGGATTACTTTTGCCTTCTGTGAACAGCCTTTAAGGCCGTATGATGGAGGCGTATTGAAATAGGCGATTGTGGGAATGGATTTGATTGGAAGGTTCTGAATGCAAATGTGATGTGATTGTCATGGCGATAGTCTGTGAACATCGCAACAGCGCAAAAAGATAGAGAGACGAGGTGAGGTGCGCAGGTCTTGGGAGAGAGGGGATTTGGCTCTTCTCTCTCCAGCTCTGACGGGGCGGCTTGATGCGCCGCTGCGCAGCATACGCCTGGTGATAACGGCTTGTTCCATGTTGGACAAGGGAAAATGGACGAGAGGCCTAGGCCCGCCTGTCTCTTCTGTGTCTTTCTTTCTACGCCCCCCCCTCCCCCCCTCCCCCCCTCTCCCCTCCCCACCCTTCCCCCTCTTCTTTTATCTTTTCTTCCTTTTCTCTTTCTCTCTGCTTCTCCTCCCGCCTATACTCGCCCTATACTCTGAGGCCTTATGGCTCTGCAGACTTTCCAGCCTGCCTGCCCGCCCGCCCGCCCGCCATTATTCAAACCGCCCAAGAGCAGTCGGCCAGCAAGGGCCAAGCGAGCAAGCGCGGGACGATGAGCACAAGCAGCAGAAGACATGCCAGTGGAATGGAAGTAAAAGAGAAGGAAGAGAAAGAAAAAGAAAAAAAAAAAAGGCGGACAAAGGAGCACAAGGAGTCTGTGCTTTGAGAAGACAGCCGGTCAATAAGATATTGTCTAGCCGAACTCAGAATCTTCTCATATAAAACCCTTTCAAACTTTCTCCTTCGCCCCCCCCCCCCCCCCTCCCCTCCCCAAATCGCAACGACAAAAACAGCTCGCCACTTGATTAGCCTGACTGATCCCTACCAATATCGACCAACCCTGTTGCGCTACTTAAGCACGCACGCTCACGAGCGGGGTTATATCGACAGTTCCCTGTCATAGACCGTGATGCTAAGCCCCACCTCGTCAAGCATTCGAAACGATCAGGGGAAAGGACGGAATACAAATCAAAAGCAAAGAAATCAGTCAAGCCAAGACTGGTAGTTTTCTCCTAGAGCACGCCTTTTGCTAGAACAATGAAAACAAGGGAGAGGGAGGAGGGGAGGGGGAGAGCGTGTCTTCTGCTTGGCTTGGGGCCAAGGTGGAGGTCTACGATGGGGGGCAGGCGGGCTCTGTATTCACGCTGTTATCTTTCTCAGGAGACCCCCTCCATCAAGATCCCACCCATGAATAAGCTCAGCCCGCCAAAGCATCAAGTATGCACGCACTGCATAACACAGGCAATGTAATTATCCTGAGCGAGAGGGCGCTAAGCCGGGGGGGGGGGGGGGAGGGGAGACAACACAACTCTCATCAATGCGCGCATAGCGGGGAGGGCAAAGGGCTTGTCTTGCCGTTCGTCGCTGTCCTTTCTCCCCCTCCTGCTTTCTACTTCTCTTTCTTCATCTTTCCACCTCCTATCAAGCTGCAAAACAGAGTCCGCTAGCCTTGATAGCAGCAGCAGCAGCAACCAAAGGAGGGACATATGATCAAGAAATCCAAGGTCTAAACTAAGGCCGATCACTACAAAGAGGAAGAACAAGGTCTTGGTCAAGGCGTTATTTCGGGATTTGGGAGGGGAAAGCAGGTTACGAACTGCAGTACGAGTTGCCAAGCAGCCAGGGCAGGAGTCGAGATGGAAAGAAAAGAAAAAAAAAAAAGCAAAAAGCAAAAAGGAAACGCCCCTCCCGTTTATTATCGCCGCTATATTATCATATTGTTCTTCTCCTCGCAAGGATGAAGGGGCCTTGGTACTTTAGATTTCGTTTTTTCTTCTCAGAGGAAACATCAAATCATCAAACAACAGCAAGTGAGGGGGGGAAAGAGAGTAAAGAGAAGGGGAGAAGGGAGGAGGCAGAGGAGACAAGTGTCAGTCAAGCTGGGGGAAGGGGTTTGCTGGGTTGTATAGCCAGTGGTCATCAGGGTCTTCCCTGGCTGGCTCACGTTTCAGAAGCCTTTGCCCCCCGGTCTTTTCTATTCTTTCTTTTCCTGTTTTCTTGCAGTGTCAAGCGTAGCCGACTGGCTGTTCTTTCTCTCTCTCTCTCCCTCTCTCTTTCTCTCGCCTGGACTGGGCAAAGAAGGAGAGTGTGAGCGCAAAGGGGATTGCCATTTTGAGTTGTGATCTGTCTTGCCTGTTGGTGGTGGGAAAGGAGACTTGAGACTTGGGACTTGGCCACGACGACAATGCCAATGCCAACAGCAGACAGATTGACAAGTGGACATCAAACTAGACGGGCTGTGGTTTGTCTCAAGCCGCAAATCTCACAAGGCTAGACCTGGACCCTACGTGAGATCCACTGGTCTTGCAATGTAATGTAGCACGATATACCGACCGTCCGCGCTGCGGCTACGCTACCTACAGAATCACAGATTGCAGACGCTACAGTAGCACTAGCCACTAGAAAGGCCACCAAGACAAAGCGTGCCGGGCTGTAGCACAAGTGGCAGTGTAGCTGGAGGCTAGGAGTAGTAGGAGTAGTAGGAGTAGTAGTGGTGGTCGTGATGGTAGTAGTAGTAGCAGTAGAAGTAGAACTAGAAGTAGCAGTAGCACAGGACACGCAGAGCAAGCTTTTGGTGTATTCATTACACAGCAACTTAGGCTCCCAAAGGGAACACAAGGGTCCCGAAGCCCTACATCGATTGTTACTCTATTTTGAAGGATAGAGGCTAATGCGAACTTCCCTCCCAGAACCTCATCTCGCGCTCTGGCAGGTTCTATCTTGGAACTGATATATAGCTGCACCTGAGTAACCCCGCCATGGTTCCGTCGGGTGTCTTCTGGCTCTGTCTTGTTGTTTTCTCACTCTCCCTCTCCCTCTTCCTCTCCCCCTTCCCTCTTTTCCCTGGGCAGTCGTCTCCTCTTTGCCCCCTTTTCTTGCATCCTCTTCTTTTCTCTTTTTCGTTGTTGTTCCCCCCCTCATCTCTTGTCCCGCGATTTGCGCTCGGCCAGACATGCAAGCAAATAAGTAAGTAAATGTGCGATGCCTTTTGGGGGTGAGTTTTTTTTCTTTTTCTTTTTTTGGCTTCACAGCCTGCACAATCATGTCATGCGCACGCGCACCACTCGCATTTGCAGGTCTTTTGGACGATGCAGGTTCTGTGACCGGCCGACTGCTGTCTTACAGCCTGGAAAAAAGGCCTGCTTATGCGTTGTTGGCCCTTTCTCGCCTCGCTCATTCGTCTGCTCCTCCTCTTGCTCGGAGCCGGGCCTAGCCCAACAGCGTCTGCTGTATCTTTGCTACTCCGCCATTTGCATGTGCTACAACCTCGTCCCCTACCGCTCGCTGGACCTCCGTGTTAGACAATTAAAATGCCAAAACTCTCCATCCAGTCTTGGAAAGCAGCCACTTACTATTTTTATTGCCCGCAGTGGTAGATATGGTGGCAGCAGAGAGCTCATAATGTCAAGCCGCAAATCTGGCTGGTACTGGCTGGTACTAGCTATGCATGTGTAGCAGTGTACGTACGTACAGACATGTACGTGCTTGTAGCTCTCATCATGCACTGCACGCTCGCTCCTCTATGAGCAGTATAAGTGCTCCTTCATGTTCGCCCGGGTCCTGTCCCTCTTGACCTTACCTCGTGATCCAGACCGCACATACAGACAGACAACCCAGTTGTTTTTTTTTCTAGTCTTTTCTTATACATCCCTCTGCATTGAGGCATTGAGGAATATTACTTCTTTGAGAGAAGAAGATGAAAGAAGAGAAAGAAGAAGAAAAGCGAGGACCCGTTCTGACATCTCAACTGCTACATCCGCGCGCTCACATGTTAGCCAAGCTTTTCTTTTTTTTTTTCACTATTTTTTTTCTAGTAATATTGCGCATTGTTGCATGTCTGGCGTAGCCACTCCACACACACACACACACTCCCGTCCAATATGAACCACTCAGAAGGCAGGATGCTACACACCAAGATACGGATGGCAAAGGCATCGAGTGGCTGTGCTTTTGCGTTTATCAGATGATTGGAGATGGCAGCAGGAGCAGCAGCAGCAGCAGCAGTGTACGCGTGTGCGCAGATACGTGAATCGCAGCCGACCACCAAGGGCGGAGGAGTGTATGTATTTGTAGCGGGTGTTGGATGCGTTGGTTGTTGGCCTGTGTGCTCGCGTAAATCTGAATATAAGTGTAAAAAGGTAACCAATTATGCGAGATAAAGTGCCTGAGGTTGTTTTGTGCCAGGAGGCGGATTTGTTGGCTATCAAGGCGTCGAATATTTCGGTTCTTTTTATGTTCTTTCGTTGTGAGGTTGCTTTTCCTCGCTCTCTGTATCGTGGCGAGTAATTCGGCCAGCCAACCAACCAGCCACCGCTCAGTCAGTTGGTCGTTCCGTCTAGTAGTAATCATCTAGGTAAAGGTAAGAGAGTATGGACAAGATTAACAGAGTACAAATCTAGGTTACATATTGCTGCGACTGTAACCTGTAACTGTAACCGAGTATAGGCAAGTAACTTGTGCTGGTGCTGGTGCTGGTGCTGGTGCTGGTGCTGGTGATGGTGATGGCTGCAGCGTCGATAAAATCCGGCTAATATTTTCAACAACAAGGTTGCTGTCTGATTCCACCAGTAAATAGCAACATATAGGCGGTTGGATGGCTATAGGTGATGGAAAAGAGAATAAAGATATAAAACAAAAAATAAAAAATAAAAAATAAAAAGAAAACCCCTCATAGAAACGTCCATGCGCCGCTTCTCATAGTACGATAGTACGTATTCGTCGGCTGTGAATGGAGAGACAGAGAGAGCCCGGGCAGGCTGTCGTGCCTGCCAAATGAATGCGTCATTATCGGCAAAACTACAGGCTATGGCAGGAATCCACAAAGCCCCTCCCACACAAAAAAATCTTTTAGGAAAAATTAAAAAAAAAAAAAAAAGGAAAAAAACCCCTACGGACTCTTTGCCGCGACAAATATCCCACGATAACACTGCGCCTATCCATCTATCCTCGACTAAACACACCATTTCCTCCGGCTTCCATTCTGCTCACAAGATTTTCATCGTCTTAATTCCTTCACTACCACTACGATTTGCGACATAATGTAAACATCAACTTACAGGCACCAGCTCCTGGCCTTCCCACGGCTTCTCTTTACATGGGGATCCCTATTCCCACAAGGGATCGGCAATTCAATGAATGGCCCGAGTTGGTGCGTGCTACGATACTACAACTCTAGTTGTGCGCATTCATTCAGGGGGACTTTGAATCTTCCCTGAATTCTGATCCGGCTGCCATTCTTTGGGGGGGGGGGGGTTTCTTTTCCCATTCGGCTTCTCTCCGTTGCTTTCACGGATTTGCCTTGGGCTTTTGTTTCGGAGGTACGATGCACGCACTTTGGTTGAGATCAAGTAGGCCAGATGTGCGGAACCCTCGGTCTGGGTGGCTTAGAGCTAGCCAATCCTGAGCGAACAAAAAACCCCCCTTTGACTTGAATGGTGCTCGCTCGCAAGCCCTGCTCCCCGTCGTCTAGCTCGGAAAGCTACAGGCCAAGTTCCTGAACTAAGCCTGCTTTAGCTTTGTCTAGCCCTTATGATGTTACTCTTTAGCTCGTGGGTTTCTGCTGCTACTGTTACTTTTATGCTTTGTTTTTTTTTTGTTTGCTTTCTGCTAGCAGCTAGCTGTTAGGGATTGCCTATAGCGTTCAAAAGGCTGATGCTACTCACTATCAAACCTACGCTGGTAGCTAGCACTGACTGGTACTGGTGGTTATTCTGGCGTTGGTGCGGTGCTACCACTGTCACTCTTTCTACCCCTAGCGTCAAGCATCAACCAACCCAAGTTTGTTAATATAAAACAAACATCGGAATATTTTGTCAAGGCGGCAAAGGAATAGGGACGCAATACTACATGGCCAACCCACGCAAGCCACCCTGTTGCTGCCCGCAAATTTGGCAAGCTTGAAGCCCAAGCCCTTCTTCTTTTTCTTCTTCTTCTTCTTCTCCCCTTTCATATTCTAATCGCATCGGCCAACCCCCCAGCCTGTTCAATTTCAAGGGACAGGATTTTGGATAGAAGATAGGAAGAGGGAGAGGGAGAGGGCAAGACAAGACAGAGCAGAGCGACTGTGGGCTGAGGGGGGAGGGAATAAAGTGCGTGCGTGCGTGCGTGGCAAGGACGGGTAAAGTGAGCCCTGTAAAAAAAAAAAAAAAAAGAAAAAAAAGAAACACCGCCGGAGACAAGTCTGGCGCTCCGCTCGCTTTCTGGCAAAACAAAGGTAGCATGCAAACAAGGGAAGGAAGGAAGACCGATGGGAAGCACAAGGACAGGACTGGTCAAGACTGAGCCGACCAAACCAGGATAGGACAGAACAGGTTTCGCTCAAACTCGAACAAAGCTCGCTCTGGTGTCACTATAGGCTAGTGTTGTGATAGTGAAGCCGGGTGCTCAGTGCCAACCCCGACAAACTGCACCTAGTGGCTACGCTACGAGTATAGCAACTAGGTTAAGAGCATTGGGAGAAGAAGAGATGAAAGAGACGAAGAGACGAAAGAAGAACAATACCATGGGCGAGGAAGAGGAGAGAGAGAGAGAAAAAAAAGACAACGCAATGGGGGGGGGTGAGTGGGAGAGCAGAAGGCTGCAGTGCAAGACGCCTTGCTCCTCCTCCTCCTCCTCCTCTTCCTCCTCCCCCCTTTTCACCTTCACCTCTCATGTCCTTGATCTCGATATCTCGCTCTTTCGGCTTTGACATCCAGGCAAAAAAGCCAATGTTTAAGCTTGGGTGTACGAAAATAAAGGTTGCGTGACCCTTGTTGTAAGGCGGGCTATGACTACCCTGGCTGGCAAGACCAGCCTTGCTAGCTTGAATGGAGGGGCTTGATTCTGCTTGCTTCTGCTTGCTGATAGCTTCTCTCCTCTTTATTGTGGACTTAGAGCCACCCCCCTCCCCCTCCCCTTGCTCACAGTCGGTATCTCGTGGTGAGTGATTTGTGTGGACTTGGATTTTGGCCTGGGTTGACAATCTATTTTCCGATTGGCGTCCGTGGCCCGTGTTGGTCTGTGTGTGGGCTGCTTTGGTCTTGTGTCTGTGTGGTCGGGTCTTGCTCTTGTGGTTGTTGCTTACTGCTTATTATTGATTGTCGTTGTTTTATATCCGCAATGGGCCAGAGAGGACGGGCGATAGTGGAGAAGCCAACAAGGAGGGGGAGGGGAGAGGATGGAGGACGAGGAAGGGTGATGCAGAGGACGGCGAATGCAAGAAGAAAAAGGACATGAGGATTGAAAGCATCAGCTGGACCATTACTCGGGCTTGGTTGTGGTAACGGTCCTGACTCTTGAGCTGGATTTGGACCTGGAATTGGACTCTGACGGTATATTTTGTCGCAGTGGATGAAAACTGGGCGGCTTTTTTTTTTTTTGTGATCTGCAAATTTGCGAGGAGCGGGAAGGGTAAAGGTAGGAAGCGGGTACGTATTGTTTCAGAGAATGGGGAGAAGAGAGGAGAGGATATGATGAAGGGGAGGGGAGAGGGAGTGTTCTCCTGTTACATAGCCTTTTTCTTATGGCGTTTCTTTTTTTTTTTTTTTTTGCCTGTTTTGAGAGCCGGAAAAAAAAAAGTGAAATATTTATTGCATACATTGATTAAATTATCTTTTAATATTGACTTGGCTGCTGTTCTACGTGCTGCTCCTAAAAGAAAAGGCTGTAGTTGACCGGTGACGATGATTGAAGTGAGCAGACGAATGGCTGCACTGTCGCTTACTGTTTCTTCCGCTACAGTCAGTGCCAGAGAGGAAGCGATACGAAAAATAGGCTAAATAGATGAAAAAGAAAATTAAATGAATTCTTCTAAAAGAATTTAGAAAATAATAAATAATAAATAAATAAATAATAAAAGAAGACAAGTTCAAATTCTCTATTGACTCTCCCCCCCCCTCGAAGCACGTGCTCAGCGCTAGTGGGTAGATGTCCTGGACGTGCCAAACAGGCCTCTACAGCCATAGCTTTCCCCCTCTATTTACAGAGGCCTACAGGGCCCGTCGTAGAGTGCTAAGGCCTGGGTACAGTACAGGGCTACCGCCGCAAATTTCTTTTTGGAGTCAGGGTTGGGGTTGGGGTTCAGTTAGGCACCACAGAAGACACAAGTCAAAGACCAGACGACACCACACCACAGCACAAGACAATGCCAATGCCAATGCCAATGCCAGCGCCAACGCCAATGGACAGACAGCAGACAGCAGACAGCAGCCAGCATTCTCAAATTGCCCAGTCCAACTCCGCTGGCGGAAAAACCTCCCAGAACCCAGGCCTAGGCCACGCCCTACGACGACGCGTCCAGACAAGGCCATCAACGAAGCAACTCCAGCGTAGGAGGAGCTCTTCTGCCTCCTCGTCCATGTCCATTGTCGTTACACCGCCCGCAAGAAGACAAACAGCTCTAACCATGCATCTAGTGTCCTTCTAGACGGCGTGGCTGTTGCCTGTTGCCTGTCGCCTGTCGAGTCCTGTCGACTCCTGTCTAGAAAGCCAGGCGGAGCAGGAAGCAAAAAAAAAAAACGGAAGCGAAGCAGAGACAAGAGAGAAGAAACCAGCGAGTGTCACGCACCCAGCAAGCGAGACGAACTCTGTTGCTCGGAATTAAGGAAAGGCCCCGGTTCTCGACAAAGTTCTTGTTTTCTGTGCCTGCGTCTTGCAGCGCAGCTCTTATCCTTGGCTGAGATCCAATCTCGGCGGTACTTGTTCCCAATCTGCTACACAGATTTCTCTGTTTCCGTATTTCTACGCTTAGTTGCAAGCTCAAGTTTTGCGTTTGGGTCTTGCGTGTTGGCTCTATGTCTGTGTCTGTCTGTGTCTGTCTGTGTGGTTGATTGCAAAGCCTTGAGTTGGCAGCATCTTACAGCACCAACTAAGGGCACAGTCAGCCAAGGACAGCCCGCAAACCAGGACTTTCCCTTCTCTTTCGCTTGCTATTATTTTTGTTCTTATTATTTTCTTTTTTGGCTCTCGTCTCTTGTCCTCAAACAAGACAACCCCCGGCTTATCGCCAGGCGCAAAGGAACTACTTCCCTGCTGATATATGGGCGGGCTGGGCTAGTTGGCTCTTCTCCCCTCCCTTCCCCCTTCTAACCCTTCCTAGATACTGAACGGAAGAGACAGAGAGACTTTTGCTCTGAATGAAACCCAGCTAGAAGTTTTCCTCCTCCTCCCTTTCTGCCTCGTGCTCCCCTCTTCCTTTTCTTTCGTTCGTTTCCTTTTCCCTGCTCCGACGGGAGGCACTCGAGACGTCGGGGGAGGAGGAGAAGGAGGGAATGGAATACTACCACAATATGAAATATAGAGGGATGGGGGAAGGGGGGGGGGGCGTTGTTTTCTTTTTTATTTCTTTTTTTTATTATTCCAATTTTCCTCTTCTTTCTAGTCTGCCTCTAAGAATGAGAGGATCACAAAGGAAACCTACCTCGCATCAAGCATAACAACAAGAAGCAGGGAACAGGCCCCCTCGGGTTTGCATGTTGAGAGGCAAGTTGACGTGGCTTCGCGTTGAAATCCCGCCTACCTCCCTCCTCTCCTCTTCTCTCAAATGACCTCCAAGCCCCTCCCCCCCCTCCCTCCCTTGCTCGTCATCTCTTCCCTGTCTGTCTAGCGAATTTCGGCTCGATCAAGCCCTGGAGTAGTGGAAAAGAAAAAGCCTCCAACACTCAGAACTACGGTCGCACGTACGTACCCCATCCCATCCCCTAACGTAAATGCAAATGCAAATGCAGGTCTACATTTAACA
The DNA here is from genome assembly GCA_002742255.2 of Ceratocystis albifundus. Lineage (NCBI taxonomy): Eukaryota > Fungi > Ascomycota > Sordariomycetes > Microascales > Ceratocystidaceae > Ceratocystis > Ceratocystis albifundus. The sequence continues at coordinate 1,675,971 of MAOA02000035.1, read as the reverse complement.
TGGATCGAAGTTATTACCGCTTGCTTTGATCAGCCATTCTTCCTGCTGCTGTCCGTTTGTTTCGGAAGCCCTGCTTTTGTGCTAGTGGCTTGCTTGTTTCCTGGAGGGCCTACCTACCTACCGTCCATCTCTTTCTTTAATGTTGTACCTTTCTGATTGTCCTTTAGACTTGCCTGATGGGATGAAGTGTGAGCATGATTTGCGTATAGAACAAAGTCTAGACTATCTGCTGCGCAGGGCCCTCCCTGCCTGCCTGAACTCTGCTAGACAGTCTACGTTTACACAGTCCCTGGGATCTTATGCTTCTTTTGTTGCTGTCCTCGTGCTTGAAGCTACTGACTGACTGACTGACTGACTGACTGGGTGTGGGTGTGAGAAAAGCTCCTGTGCCGCCCGCTCCCACACTTCCTATACAGAGACCAAGACCAACACGACACAAAACAGTCGGAAAAAGCTCACATGGTGTCTTCCTCTCCTACGCCGCCTCGTACACGGACATTAAGCACCTGACAAAACTTGGCAGACCAAGTGTTAGCACTGACATGACACAGATATTATTATTATATATATTTTTTTTCTTTTTCTTTTTTTCTTTTTTAGCTTTGACATGAAGCAAAACAATGCAAGACTAGCTAGATAGGCCCCAAGAAAAGTGACACAACAAAACGGTTACTCCTCCTGCTTCCTCTTTTCCCTGGTGCTAGATTGTGCGTAGAGACATAAGAAAAACTCCGCAAGCGATATAGCATAGCTTCCGTATATTATATTTTACTCCGAGTGCCTGTAGTCTACCTTAATATATTATTGGCTAGGGGGGTGGGTGGGAAGGGGGATTGGGGCGAGAGAGGGGGAGAGAGGGGGAGAGAGAGAGAGAAAGAGCTCAAAACGCGGAAAACAAGAGAAACTGTGTTTGCTGTAGTATCAGACTGTGTAACCAAACAACGTCGTACAAGAATTGGAGTCGGGACTCGAAATTCGAAGCTGTAGATGTTGGACAAGATCTTGTGCTATAGTTCCACTCGATGTATGGCATTTGCATCAGTGTGATGCGTCTGAAATCTGAAAGAATGTATAGACAGTAGAGTACTGCGTGCTGCAAGTTTCACTTTCCCTCCAGGCGCCTTGGGAAGCCCGTCACCCAGCCAAGACCTCCTATCTTTTTTTTTTTTTTTTTTTTTCATTTTATTTTTTCCATTTCTCATATCTACAGAAACTGGTACTATTATATATTCATTCATAGTGTGGTTGGGCATAGGCATAGACCTATAGCGTACACATAACGTATATAGATATATCTTTTAAGAACTTACTACAGCACACCCATAGCTTAATCTCCATTCCCCTCATGCCCTTTGTTAAGTCAGCCTCCTTGACATCAGAGTACGGCGAGATATAGCTATAAGGACTGAAACCTATAGTAGGGCGCAAACAGATAATGCTACGTAACTGTCGTTCTATATTCAGGCTACGCTCGTTCCCACCTAGTTGCTATGAAATATCTGCATGGTCTATACTGTAGGACAGAACAATGCCACTAACCCTAAGGAGCACAACCCTAGGCACAATACATGAAATTTCATCATCATCATGGCTGTCAATTCACTCATTCTGCTATTTTCCTCCAACGACTTATACTAAAGTCTCTTATCTCTACATGTTTGCAATGTGCATCCAACGACTCGCGCTTCGGCGCTGTCTTGTACACTATCGGCACAGAACTGCGGGTTCCAATCCTGCGCGGCGCCAAGCCTTTTCGTCTTCCTTTTCAGCGGCATCTCGGCCTCGGCCTTGCTTTCCCATGACCTCTTGCTGCCCCCCTTCTCCAGCTCCGTGTCCAATCGCTGCGCCAGATCTGCCGGATAGCCATCCGCTGACTAGCGAAGGCTTGCACGGTGCTATGGCGGCCTATCTCGAGCACGTGGTCGTGTGTACGGGGACAAACGATTGGTCGTCGCGCATTGAAGATGGTGTGATGCATGGAAGTGGAACGGAAGTTGGCGGAGATGATGGGAAGACTACCGTGCAGGGCGGACGTAATATCGCTGCCGAGTTCAAGACTCTTCTTGGACGCAACGGCGCCTACCAAAATGTACGTATATTGCGAGGCTCCGTTTCTTTGTAATGCCCTGTGTCTACCTAAAGTAACTAACCCCCCAAGGAAGTCTAACTTCTCCGTCATAGCTTCCTCTCTGACCGGTACCAACACCGGGTCAGTCTATCTTCTCCCCTCATTTAAATATATACCTGGGCTTCCCGACACCACTTCAATGAGGCGTTTGATTACAGATCACCTGCTTCCTCTTGATGCAAGTCAGGACTTGGGAGGGCTACCGTCAAAGCCTGCTCTCTGTGCATCTTCGTCGCCTTCAGCAAACGCCAATGTATTTGCGTCTCCGACAGAGCCAGAGACAAATACTCTGCCCTTTATCCCCATCTCTTCGGCCATGGTCTTCATTTGCGGCCACAAAAACAGAGACCTTCGCTGCGGCCTGTACGGCCCTGCCTTGCAAGACGCTTTCACTCACGAGCTTGGCGTCAAAGGCATACAAGTATTACACAATCCACCTTCTACTGCGGAGTATATCTCTGCCACTGCTGATGCATCAGCGCCCTCCCCAACAACCGCTCGTGTGGCTATGATCTCTCACATTGGTGGCCATAAACATGCTGGCAATGTCATTATCTACATCCCCCCTGAAATGCGCGGTCCTGATGGGAAGAAACACAGCCTTGCGGGCTGTGGAATCTGGTATGGACGTGTTGACCCTGAACACGTCAATGGAATTGTCCATGAGACTATCATTAATGGAAGAGTAATCGAGCAATTTTTCCGCGGAGGACTTGACGCGGATAGAAAGATTGTGAGACTTTAAAAATATGGGATAACTCAAATGTACTGAATATATATATATACATATATATATATAAAAGCATAAACCAATGTAGATATGCCACTAAGCAAAAGAAAACCAGGTAAAACTGCCCAAAATAACATAGGAAACAAAAAAAATAAATAACAACCATTGGGGAGGGGATATCAAATGAAGTGTTAGAAAAGAAGAAGCAATCGCCAACAAAACGACAAAAAGAACTGCCTTCTCAAAAGAGAACAAAAACTAGCCATTAAGGTGAGGGTGCCTAATCCATCAAAACTCCATTGGCTGTCATAGTGGCAAAGCGGTCAGCCGGTTCGACGAAAGTGTAGGCCGGACCTCTGGTCACACGGTCCATTTCAGCCCTGACATGGGGGTACACATCTCTCCAAGAGTTGCGTCCCATCCACGAATCCAAGTGGCCATAACCAGGAATCTCCAGCCTGCGATACTGCACCTGGCCATCTTCACTAGCAAGACCAAAGCGCTTGACCAGGATATCGTACGACCGCTGAGTGGCAGCTGGCGACAAAACTGCGTTGTCAGCACCGACAAACTGCAGGATCGGAAGACCTCGTAGTCTTTCTACGTTCTCATCCGTTACAAGCGGCGTGTAATCAGGACCGTTAGTCGTCACGGACCCAATAGATCCTTGACGCATCAAAACATCCATCAATGTCATGTTGACACCATTGAAGAATCGGTCCATTTGCCGGTGAGTAGCTTCGTTGAGGTTGCGGTGATTCCAACATCTTCCGAACGCTAGCGAAGTTCTATGACAAGCTGCATTATTGCAAAACTCCTGGCGGGGTTGCGGATACAGCCGAAGTAGCTGAGTCAGTGCTCTCTGGATAAATCTATCACCCGTGCTTGGTTGGCATGACATCCAACTTCCAGCTAGCTTTTTGTACAAACTATCCAGAGGAATCGGACCCTTCATGGCCTTAATCATGTTGGGTGGACTCCAAATAGGTGTCATGAACGTCTGGCTGCAGGAAATGCCCCAAACCCAGTCACTAGGGATATCGCCTGTCAACAGTCCGATCGACAAGGAAACGCTTCCCATACAGTGCGCTACAATGTAGACCTTGTTGTCAGGCGAGTTGTGCTCAGGGTAGTTTTCGCGAACGAATTGGATCACACCTCGGATATCCTCACGTGCATCAAATACCGTCCAATCGTCTCTTGCTATGTTGACAAGACCGAAACGGTGCACTCCAGCAAAAACACGGTACCCGGCACGAGTCATGTAATTGACGGTGTTGTAAGGGATCGTAGGCAAAGCAAAGACTTGATGATCCACTGCGGCACCTGCAATCATAACGACATTTCTGGTTTCAATGCTGGGGTTGGTGGGCTCAAAAACGTAAAGAGGTGTTTGAACACCGTCTCGAGCCGTGATAGTGTAGGTTGCTTGCGGATGAGTACGGTTAACGTAACCAATGTAGTTGGGTGTAGGATACTGTAGACGTCCAAAACGACCTAGGAACAAAGGGAACGCATGGCTAGTCATAAATTTGAAGTATGACACGCTGCTCGATAGCTTTCTAAGCAAATTAGAGCCTGTGGGAGTTAAAGACAAGACTTCGCTGACAAAGTCGCCGATTTTGATATTAAGAATACCTTTGGCGATAACCTGGTCATGCCGCCAGTCATTAGGATCGTCTTTATTGCGAATGCGACCAGGGGTAGGGCGGGTAATTGTGACATAAAGTGTGCTGGAGGCTTTCCAGAATCTTACGGGGGATAATTCCACGGATGAATCAAGAATCTTGTAGCCGTGGAAGTGTAGCATCTGGCGATCAGTACCCCACATGTCAAAGTCGTAAACCAAATTCAGAGTGTTGGGTCTCTTGGGATCAACTGAGAGCAGTTGGAAGTCGCCCCTTTGAACCATGAAGGGAGAACCAGGGAGAGTAGGACAAGCCACAGTACCTGTCATGATAGCGGGGTGATCAATGTTGCCAACGTACGACCGGATGTCAAATGTCTGAATGGTAAGGAAGAAGCGAGCAGCCTCAAGACGGCCTCTGGCAACGCGTTGGGCCAAGCGGTATGTTTCTAGATCATCCTCTACTAATGTTGTGTTGTTGAGGCGATGAATGTAACCACTCATGATTTCCGTGAAAGCATAGCCGTCTGCCTTGTCTTCGTCAAAACTGCGCATAGCATTTTGAGTGCGGGCAACTTCCTTGTGCTCCATAATGGCAGTTTGCATCTGACCAACCTTGCCCATAAACGGATGGCGAGGCTCGCCAAACAGGTCCAAAGAGCCATTCTTTTCTTCGGAAATTGTAAGGTTGTACTTTTTTGCAAAGATGGCAATGCTTCTCTCTGCGAGAGCCGAGATAGTTGCCAAAGGATTAACACCCAAGGACGTAGGGACGGCAGCGGCATCAACTACAATGAGGCCAGGGTGAGCGTCGGAACCTTGGCCAGTAAAAAGTTCACCAGCGTGGTTACAGCCACCGGTTTTACCTGTGCCGTCATACGCCATTCTTGCGCCTCTAGAAGGAGGTTAACAGGGTGACAAAGCAATTGGACATGATAGAGTGAAAAGAACTTACCCAAGCGGATGGACTGTCACTTGCTGCTTGCCTAAAAGTGAATAGAAGGGGTGGCTCATAACCGAACCTCCGACAAGACTTGTAGCCTGAGCTAGTATATCATGGATGCGGGTGACATGACCGCTTCTGCTGAGACCGGGAAATTCAAGAGAAAGCTTGTCATCTTCTAGAGTCATTCGAGCTTGGGCACCTAAAGGAGAGTTAGTAGATTATCCAAAAAGAAGAGCAATAAAGAGAGGCTTACCGTCGTGTGTCATGACTAGGTAAATCTGTGTCCTGTTCATGGCTCCTTGCTTGGAATAGGGACCTAGCATCCAGCTACCTAAGCTGGCTAGTCCGGAGCGTAGCTTGCTTGTCATGGAACGTTTAACTTGAGGTTGAACGCTGTTTGGGACAAGCTCAAGCATGGCCTGTAGAAAAGGAACCATGGGACTGGACACAGCGCCATCTTCCAAAATCCAGCCATCCAAGGGGCTATCATGGCCCTCGCGGTTGTCAATGGCGGCATTGATCGTGGGGCCAGTGGGATTCTCGGGATTGGGGTGGGCCTGACCAAGCGAGTTGGACTCAAAGTCAGTGTTGTAGCCAAAGGCGAGCATGTCGCCATTGCCACTGACCTCCTGGCCAATGTGATCGCTTAGAGGCAGACCCATTTCTTTGCTCCGAAGCAAAATCTCCGTGGTTCCAATGGCGCCAGCACCAAAGAACACACCCTTTTTAGCGTGCACCCACATCAAGTCACCCTTAAAGACATCATGAAAATGGGTGCGGCCAAGGTCTCCCCAGGAATAATAGACTATGTAGCCACCTTCGGGGCCAGTGCACTCGAGGACATAGCGAACTTCACACTCGCAGAAGATTTCTGCTCCCCAGTTCCAGGCGTCGGCAACATAGGTAACAAGAGTGGTATTTTTGGAACCATCATTGATACCCGTGATATCCTCGCCAGACAGAGTGGAAGAGCGCATCTCAACTCCACAAGAATTAGGACCGTTGTTGAAGCGTGTAGTTTGGGGAATCTTTCGGAATTTGTCTCTCATGCCCATGAGACGGGCCTGGCGTTTAAGCAACTCAACTTTGTGTAACTTGGGCCAACTATCGGGGTATGTTTCGGGCTCAAGTACAGCAGCAACCTTGTCGTAGTCTATAAGTTTGGGTTTATTGTTAGTATATTTTGAAGACTCAAGCTTGAGGAATTTGGGATTAAGGTCACTACTCACACTGATCTAGAGATTCGGGATCTTCGCGGATTTCCTGAGGCCAGGTGGGTAGTCCTAGGACGCCCTTATCGGCAGGGAGAAAAATATTGGCGTTGATAAGACTCGTGCCGCCAAGACCTGTATGTAGCAGATTAGTCGACCGTCATGTTTCCAGTAAAAGACAGTAGAAGAGGGGGTGGGTGACTTGGCTTACCATTGCCCATGAAGCAGCTGAGGCCTTTTCCCATGTGAATATGGTACAGGCCTTTAGAATTTCCACCCTTGATTGGAATCTTGAAACGACGGGCATTACCCGGATCCAAAACTCCAGAGCAACGGACTTGGCTTAGACTTGATGTAGGACTTGAAGGGTATTCTCCAGGCCACTTCTCACAGCCACGTTCAAGAATACAGACGGAATTACGGCCATCGGGGCCCTGAGAGCGGGCTAGACGCGAGGCCGCAATGCCACCTCCATATCCAGAGCCAATTACAATAAAGTCATAGCTGTTACGCATCAAAGGTACAGCACGAGATAGACGGGGGAAACCGTTGGATCCGGTGGAGTTATTGGCAAAGGATTGCACTGAAGCTTCAGCACGGGATTGTGAGCAAGAGTAGGACTTTTTTGCGGTGCTGAAGAACGATGGAGGGGGCCTTTTGTTATTGAGGAAGAAGTATTCGTCAGGGACCTCTTGGACACTTGGGGGACTAGGAGGAAAGGCTCCACGCTCAAGTTTTGACGCAGAGGCCCACCGGGGATCCTTCTTGGAGTTGTTTTGAGGCGAAGAGCAGGATGCAGGAGATGGAGGAAGTTCGCAGGGGAATGCATCCTCACTTAAAAGAGGCACACTGCTGCTATCCAAGCCATCCTCAGCTGCCAAAGTAGCGGGGCCATTGGAGACCTTCCGGCCCTTCTTAAAGGAAGCGGTGAAAGCCTTCATGGAGGGCTATCTTTCTGAGTGTAGAGACAATGGAAAATGGAATAGTGACTAAAGGATTCAACCAAGAGTTGTATTTGAAACTTGTAATAGACTTTGGGGGGCAGAAGTGAAAGCAGAGGGGCAGAACCAAGATGTTATAAGGACACTCTGCAGCCCCCTTATCCAAGAGCAATATGAAGCCAATGGGAAGAGCTCCTTGGAAACAGAAGACGCAGCGGCATCAACATGTAAATGCCGAGGCGGAGATAGAAGAATGAGAGAAGTGAGGAGAGAGAAAAGGGGGGGAGAGAGAGAGAGAGAGAGAAAGGAATGAGGGAGGAGAACGAGAACGACAAAAAAAGTGCGGGGACAGTGAAAAGCTAGAGGGGCTGGACGATGATGACTGATGAAGAGGAAAGACCAAACGAAGGATAGACGCAAGAGGTAGGAGCGGAGTGGGGGATCATAAGTTGGGAAAGGACAACAGTCCAAATGGGAAGGCAGAGATCTAAATATCCTCCCGCTCCTTCTTGCTTGAGAGTCTGCCAGACATACGAAGGGGGTAGGTAGCAGACCAGGCCAGACCAGGCTAGGTCCAGATCTAACACTGACCTCTGGGGCCCATCTTACATGGAACTTCGTACATACGTACATGAAGATACAGTGATAGACAGGATAGGAAGACACAGGGCAAGGAAAGAACAGGTCAAAACGAGAACGTGACAACAGCAAAGCAGAGTAAGACATGAAGCGGGAAGAGAGAGAAGTGGGGGGGGGGGGGGGGGTGAAGGTGAGGGTGAAGGGTGTGTGTTTTCGAAGAGGAAGTCACTAATAACAGGTATCAGAGAGGGAGGGGGCGTAGTTTAGTAGTGATAGATACGATGAGGGAAGAGGAAAGAGGGAAAGGCTGGGCGAGTTGGGTTGTGAGTAATGTGATGGAGGTGGATGGCAGAGTTGACAGCCCAAGTAACTTGTAATTATTTGTGGCACAGTCAAAGAGAGAGAGTCAAGATGGGCAACGGCATGACCAAGGATGGATATGTGATAGCCCGGCTTGAGGGTGATGAAGGGAGATGGCAGAGCACTGTAAACGCTAGCTATGCAGCTTATCTCGGTATAAGAAGCGAAAAAGGAAAGACTGAGACTCTAGGCAAGGCAACAAGTAGCCCGAGAAGGAAGTAGAGAAAGGAACATGATTTGAAGCGGGTTGAGCATGTGGTGGGGGAGGAGGAGAAGCGGAGCCTGGCTTGGTTCATGTGCATATGAAAGGGCGAAATAAGAAGGAGGGAGGAAAAGTACAAGGAAAGAGCATGTGCCGGATGCTGGTTGGAAGGTAGGTCATGGCTTTTTCTGGTGCAGCAAACGAACGAAGGTAGGCGTTTGGCGAGACAGGCACACGCATACATGCACACCAAAAGAGCGGATAGAACGGCCCAAACTAGAAAGAAGGAAAAAAAAGAAGGAACAAACGAACAACTAAACAACCAAACAAGGAAATTTCTGCAAGCCCGACAGCGCGGGATAGCGTGACATGAAGACTTTTTTTTTTTCTCCCTAGAGAATAGGAATTCGGCAGTTAAAAGAGGCGTTTTTTCGCAAGGGAAAAAAAAAAAAAAAAAAAAAAAAAAAAGAACAATAAAGCCAACTGACTAAACAGGAAACAAGAAGGGAATTATCAAGAAGGAAGAAGGACCACAACAAGGAAAGAGGGAATAGAAGATGGAAAGAACCAACGTACAAAGCCTGCCAAAACAAGTAAGAAGAAAAAAAACTAAAACTAAAACTAAAACTAAAACAGATAAAATAAATTAACATTAACATTAATCAACCAGCTCAAGACACTCTGTATTCCTTCCTCACTGGGCGGAAATATACAAAGAATAAAAGGGTCCTCAAGATAAAATGACGCCTCAATATAACAAAGAGCCCGTAAGTAGCAATCTTGGAGTTAGTGGACACTGAAGTAATAACAGCGCGAGGAAATAAAGGCGAAAAGGCGTTGGGACTGACTAACAAAGCAAAAGGAAACAAAAGTCGAGAAAATTCAGTCGTTGGTGTCGGTCGTCAAGGTGCTAGCCAATACCGTGAGGGCTTACTACTATGAGCTGTGCAATCATACAGACTATGAGACGACAACACAGCCTGACTCTAGTCAAGCCGCTTCACTAACTTCAATGAGCAGGCCTCTCTTTTCCCACTCGTCATATGCTCTCACACATCCATTCTCTCTCCATCTCTCTTCCTCCCTACCCCTCTCTCTCTCTCTCTCTCTCTCCCTCTCTCTGACAACCACTCTGCGCTCCGGTTCTTTCCCCCCTCGCTAACTGGCACGCCTCATGTTGTTGGTTACGAGCAACATTGGCACCCAGAGAGACATGCCAGCCAACTGCCAGCCAGAGCAGAGTCGAGAGAAACGAGCCTATAGGCCCACAGCTAGCGCCATGCCCCCCCCCCCCCCGGGCTTGCCTGCGCTGCACCAGCAAGATCGTTGGCGGTCATTGGCCAGTTGGGTGTACAGGGCCAGCTACAGTTGAGCTAGGTTTGTCTCGAAACTGCATGTTGCTCCTGCTGCATTGCGCAATACTATAGCAGCTATCACTAATCAGACGAGATCTACTGATTCGCAGTGTACAATACGTACGCGCATGCACACACATATATTTACGGATATAAGTAATATTGGGCGATATGTGTTGTTACTGTCGCTGGTATTGCTGCTATAATTGCTGTGTGATGCTCGGCTGAGCTGTACTGCGTATGCTGTTTTTAGCAACTAGGCTTGCAGAGCTGCAATCATTCACCCAAACATTGTAGCTGTTTCTGTAGTTCTCTCCCCATCTGTTTCTCGGCATACACGGCAGCGGTATGTTACAGCACAAGATTTGGTCCCAATAGGTGGGACGCATGTGCTCATTCAAGTCGCCTCATAGGGTCTGTGGGTAAGTAGTTTTGCGGAGGTCGGGGGGGGGGGGGGGGGTAGCATAGTAACAAGCAATAAGCAATACTGGCGCCTTCAGATTATATGACAATGAAAATCATAGATAGGCTAAAGGTACTGGAAAGAGAAAACGGCCCGATGGCCCCGATAGCCGCGAGACTGCAAGTCTCTCGAGAGGAGGGGAGGAGAGACTTTGGAACGAGCCTCAGTCTGGCCTTAGGGGGCGTTGTAAGTCAGGACTCAAGGAGGAACAACGTATTGTATTATACATGCGAAGCGAGGGACGGAAGAGAGACACCCGCTAGAAATAGGAGTGAAACATGGGGATATGAAGAGGAGGTACAGTAAGGGATGATGTATGATGGATGATGGATGATGGATGATGGATGATTGTTATCTATTGCCGGCTTACATGCGTTCTGCTTAGTTCATACATAGAGATAGGGGACCCAACCCAGTAAGATTGTATTGTATGTATTATTGCTTGGTGCTGAGCGCTAAATTAACCGCTAAAAATACAGAGCCCTCCGGAGTAATACAGTGGCTTAGTGTGCCTGAGCTACCGCAGTGTGAGCCTTGTAGCTTAGCTCTGCGCCCTGTTGTAAGTTTCCGCACGTGTAAGTGCAGGCCTCCACCCGCCAGCTTACAAAGACCCATCATTTTACCAAACATGAGATTTTCTTAAAATAGTAAAATGGCCTAATAGTCCCTCCCCCCTCGAACCCCCGAACCCCCGTCTGATGATAGGAGATACCGCTGATTACTGGCATCGCATTGGCTATTTCCTAGTGTCTTTTTACATCAAGGTGGGCCTTTTTTCCCTTTATTTTGGGGCCGATGGTGGTATGGTGTAGATGTTCTGGTCAATAGTAAGCATGTGCGTGTATGCATCTTCGCGTACATGCATGCCTGAAAAGTAACTGGTAACATCAATTAACTTACCACCCCGGCGGCATTGTCCCTATATCGTACTTTGGATATGACGAGAACTGCCTACGTAGTGAGTTCTCTACGGGCCCTTGCAACTAGAGTCAACCCGATCTCGAAAATCCACAACTTGACAACTCCTTTTGCACAGCCTCTCTATACCCCTTGCAGACATGCATCTTAAGTCGTACATGATGTATACATGCTACGTATCATGCTATAGAGCTCCAGAAAGCCTAATAGAGCACGTAGCAAGCACCCAAGCCAGCATTGTGATGAATTCTGCTGCCAGCTTACTCTACTTGCCTTGCAACACTTCTCAACCCATCTAACTGAGCAGCCAGAAACATGAACGCGAAATGAAGCATTACATGCTATTTACATCAGACCAAGGTCTCCATTTTAATGGAGATAGAGCAGGAAAGGTCGAGGCACAAATCTCTACAGTAAAGCCGTGCATCGTGCATAAGGAACTTGGGTGTTGGTTTGTCATGAGCGTTTTTGGCTCTCGTCTCACTTGCTTGCTGCAACATCCTAGCAGAAAAGACAAAATGAGACCTCGTACGGGAGGAAGAAAGAGACATCAATTAAAATAAATAAAACAGAAATAAAAAAGGAAGAAGAAAAAAAAAGAAAAAAAAAAAAAGAGCGTGCTTTGGGGCTCAATTCTTGCAATACTCAGCTGAGTGAGTACGTGACGAGAGCAAGTCGTTTCTTAAAGTCAGGCCTTTGCCTTAATAAACTAAACGACGATAGAGCTAACCCCGGCATGTAATAAGAGCTCACGGTCGAATAGCCAACAAACAGCGCAATTATGACTTCCATTGACGTCAATTAACGCAAAGAAAAAGAAATAGAAGCCCAAAAGAAACGAGATTATTGACAGACATACACCCCCAAAAGCGTTAGGGTTTGCGAACCTCTGGGTTACGACTGTTACACGACATGTTCGTTCAGGGCTTCTTGGTCGTACAAGCTAATGGTAGGGTTAGCATTCTCTGCCCCCACCCTCACCCATGACGTCTTGAGATATGCCTTGGATTAATCTGCGCGGAAACATGCAACACGAAGAGACAAACTGTTTTTTAACTTTATACAAAAAAAAAAAGGACTCTCCTCCTCCTGCACAACACCGCTCGGGATGAGTCTCAAACTTTCCGACGTGAGACAAGAATATACTTTGAACCTAGAAAGCACACGGTCATATGGAAACAGCAAAATGCTGTACCAATATCGATTAGATGGCGGGACAAAAGATTACGGGAATTGAACGCAGCATACAAGTAACGGCTGGGTATACCTGGCTACCTCTGCTCCACATGAGCCGGCGGAGAACCCACTACGAGATATGTTGCCGAGCTAGGGGCTGAGGCCTGCGGCTGATAATGAGGCTTGGTAGCGGGAGGCGAGGCTAGAGGAGGCGGTCGGACAGCGAGAGCAAGGACGAGGGTCCGCCTGCTGAAAAGAAGCGAAAAGTGACATATAGATGGTTGACGGATGCTCGCAAGACGGGCTGAAGCGAGCTGTCACAAAAAGTTATGTTTAGTGTCATTTAGTGTTCCTGGATATTCTATATGCTTGGTGATTCGTGGATGTTAGCTTTTAGTCAAACTTTACTCTGTTCCGTAGAACCTTGCCCCTTCCACTCCTGTTTTGTGTGAGATCCATCATCAGACGCTGCCCTGCTCTGTGTTACTGCCTTGTAGTGCTGCCTCTTCATTCCCTGCCTCTCCCTTCCCTGCCTCTCCCTCCCTCCCATCCCCCCCCCCCCCCCATCTTTACTGTAGCTACGAAGAAGAGTTCATGTAGGCCAGATACGTATTAAGGTGGCTCAGTGTTAGTTGCATATGCATCCTGCACTCTGCAAAATAAAGCAGATGGGCGACAGACGATAGTAGATGCTGCCATCTGCCTCCTTCATGTCAGCTAGCCTAGCCAAATTGAAGTTCCTTTTGATCTCTCCCCTCCCTCCCCTCCCTCCCCCCCTTTTTTTTTTTCTTTTTTTCTTTTTCTTTCCGGTAGCTCTATAGTCTAAAGAACTCATGTTATGGCTGGTTACAAATCGTTTGTTGCCCTGCCACAAATATCTTGCCTTGCATGTGGAGGTTTTGCAAAAAAAAAGATCCTCCCAGTCACTTATCAAACACGAGCTGACTGGCGGCTTACAGGCGCCCTGTTTTGGAATAGGGGAGATCTTGATTTGCCGTTGTTTCTTGTCCTTTGTCCTCTCTTTTCTATTCTTACATGGCCTTCTTTTCCTCAAGGGGAGTTTCCCCCTGAGTCACTTGCCGTGACGTGTCAGAGTAGGCATATATGCTTCGGGAATAAAAGACAGAGACGAAGGGGGGTGACAAGAAGGAATGGATGACATATCATATCAAATAAGAACTATAGGCTGACGACGCTTCACGTAAACACCAGAATGTTATATGGTAGAGAAACGGCGATTTGATTTTGCAAAGGCAGGTCGCCGAGATCTCTTGGATCGCTCGTTTACAATACTGCTGCAAACCTCAGGTCTGATTGCATATCTTGAGCGTATGGAGTCATATCTTTTCTGTGTGATTGGAGATTTCAATACGGATTTTATCTTTCTGGTCCAGGAAAGACATCACATATTCGGGAACTTTCAGCTGAAAAGGGGTTATTTCATGATCACAGCAGCCAGGAAATTTCTGGCTCATGCAGCCGGACAGAAAAGAGAGACGAAAGAGTAAAGAAGAAAAGGGGAGGGGAAACGGATGCCTGTGATGGCGGTGTGTGTATATGCTATAGCACAAGTGTGGCCGAGATTCTATCTAGAAAGAGCCACTGGTTAGTCGAAGACGTCTACATATGTCTTGCCCATGTATGCAACCATTGTGACTGTCTTTTCTTTTTGTCTATCTCATGAGCATATCTGCCGTGCAGAGCATGAGAAGTAAGACATGTGCAAACAGGAGCAGATTCCGTACTCTAGGCAGAGCCTGATCATCCAGCTAGATAGGCTGGGCGTTGATGCAGTTGTTGGCTTTGAGTGGCTTGACATGAATCATATACCATGGGGCTGCACATGTTGCAGGCTGGACTTGCTGGGTTACACACTCGTCGGGGGTTTTTCCTCTTCTGAAAGCCTAAGGCCGACCCAAGACTCTTTACTTGACTAACACCGCTAAGTGAATGAGCTATTTAGACCGCTATGGCGCTATGTAGCCCATGGCAGTGTGTTGGAAATCGGAAGCAAAGTTGCACGGCATAAAGCTTTCAGAGAGAAAGGGGGAGGAGAGAATAGGCAGGCCATGCTGATGCTAGATAGAAATCCTCGTGGTGGCTTTCGAGCGAAAGTACACGGTAGATACCCCTCTACTAATAGTGCCTGTGATTGGCGCCTGCCTGACTTCTTTGTTTCCACATTCTATGCGCGTGTTGGGCTGGAAAAAGACGACGTACGACATCGCCAACACGATACGAAGCGAAGGAGGGGCGGGGGGGGGAGGGGCCTGGGTGCTGGGATGTTGGAATTTTTGGATGTAAGCCAACACCAAAGTCTCGTTTTGCCTTACTTCTACTAGTTCTGTGTTTCTTCTTCTCGGTATTCTTTATGGAGGGACACCCTTCGGCTCACCAGACACTGGGTTAAGAGTCAGATCTGGGTGGCCTAGAGGCTTTAGGCTGGAAGAACTGAATACGACGTACCTATTGAAGCCACCGATAGGTAACAGTGAGTGGGAGTAAGAAGCCTCATGAGCGCAAGATATTGATTAGTGGCATACTTGGAATGAGATAAGTTGAAGGGAGGTAAGAGTGGTAGAATGACGAATGGCATGAACGGACTTGGAATGTATTTGATTTCCACCACAGCGGACAAAGACTTGTTCCCTTCTGTGTATCTGAGACAGAAGTAGACGAAGAGAAATGGCTATCGCCATTCTCGTTTTGATAAGGACAAAAAAAGAAGCCACAACTTGCATTTGAAAACACCTGACGAACAGACTGTGTCTATAACATAGCAGTAGGCAACCCGTCAAGGACACAATCTGTTCTATGATGTGACGTTCATGATGGAAAGAGGCCTCCAAATTGCTACCTTCCCTTTTAATCTAAAATAAACGTCGATTTTCCCGTCAAGCCATGCGCAGTGGTTAACCACTGTCGAAACTCACCATGGTGTAGCTGGTTATCACGTTCGACTGTAACTTGAAAGATTTGCCATCGAAAGGTCACCGATTCGACTTCGGTTGGTGAGAACTTCTTTTTGCCTGCTTTTTGATACAGCCCAAAAAGCTGACTGAGCATAGAGGGAGGGCTCCATCCGGCTTTGATGTTGTGCCACAAGCGGCTTGCCCTCTTTTTTTTTCTTTTTTTTTTCTCTCTCTCACCAATTATGATTTGATTTGAATATTTTTTAACGTCTACTGGAATCATCGAGATCAAACGGCGCATACCTCGAGTGCAAGTAGCATCAACTACAAATGTGTTCAAACATCGTGCCCAAAGTGGCGACATTTTGCGAAGAACTTGGTTGGGTCAGGTAATCATGGCAAGGATCATTCATGGCAGACAGTATCAATGCTTTTTGCCTATGAGAAACTCAACATAACGCGACTGCATACGGTGACGAGAGGATTGTACGTACTGCCATTCATCACGATACAAGACGCTGTTGCTAGACAAGCCGGTTTCGCCGAGAAAAATCTCTTCTTTTTTTTTTAAATCAATTTCTTCGACCTGTTTGGTGATGATTATCAGAGACTGGCGACAGCCTTCTCTAACTCGCGAGATTTAGCCGAGACTTACTGCCAAAGGCGGTGAGTATTAATTTCTCAATCACATTGCTTTTCTTCCCCGCTTTTCTAAGGGTTGTATCCACTCATTTGCAGACCAAAGGTCACGTGGTTAGTTGACAAACTAGCCCCCCATGTCAAGTTTCCCTACGCCAGAATTGTCCAAGCTTTCTTGGCAAACGATTGCACATACTAGTCGGGCGTTGTACAGGCTGAACTGACATGGTAAGTTATCTGCCTCGCCCGTCAGGTCGTCACGTCTTTTCGTCTGGGAACGAGACACCCCTGCATCAAAGTGCAGCCAGAGTATCTTTGAGCCGCGACACCCGGGCTAGCTGAGCCTTCTTGTGCCTAGGGAGCCTGGGGGAATATGGGCGTTACTAGGTTAGATAGAGAGAACCGAGGCGAGTATGTGAATGGTTGCTTGAAGGCCTTGGTGGGTTAAAAGATCGCCTGGGGCTCTCTCCCTCCATCTTGGCCGTTTGCTACTTTCTTCACCCAGTACAAACTAAGCAAACACAAGCCATGCCTGATGTTCAAGGAAAACTATGTCAGAGCCTGTTTAATATAGGCCTAGCAATAATTTGCATCATATGCTACGCCCTCCTGCTGGCTATATTTCTCTCCCCAAAGAGCTTCCACATCGACTCTCTCACTAATCCCGACAAGACGTCCATTAAGCCAACAGTAGCGGTATCCCTTATTTCTGTTGTGCTCAAAGCCGCAACTGCTGCTCTCATTACCCGCTGCGTCGAGCACTCGCTTTGGATTGGACTCAGCAAAGACCCAAACAGGGAAGGGCTGGATGCTGCTCTTACAGTTGGGGAGATGCGGCGACTGGCCCAATGGGCTGTATCGCCACTGGAGCAGTTTATGTACGTCATAGGCGGATTCCAGGGTCCTGACAAGCGCTCGTTGCTGCTCCGCATTGCCGGGCCGCTCTTGCTGGCCACTGCAGTTGTCGGTCCAGTTCTCATTAGCGGAATTTCAGAGAGCATGGACCTGTCTGTCACGATGGAGTCTGTAGCACGTACAACTGACCCATGGCTCGCGCGCATGGACTCTGGCAACCGACGCTCTCGTGGAGGAAACTCATTCGACAACCCAACTGAATCAGCTGCTAGAAATGCCATGATGGACCTTAATCCTATTCCTGCCCCTATCTGTGAGGGCCTCGACGACCGATCGACATGCTCTGTAGCGGCTCGCGTTGTCGCCATCCAGGCTGTTTGTACTAGCGAAACACAGTCAAACCCTGGAAATGTTGGTACTATCAGTATTAGTGGCAACGACACTACAAGATTCTGCACAGGAGAGAATGCTGGCCAGATTTGTGTTGAGTTAGTTTCTGGGTCTCCAGCTACTTACGCCCAGTTTATAAGCGGTATTCCGGCTTGCTCAAACACTGATGTTAGCGACTGTTCGGCCGGAGGCATAGGCGGCCAGTGGGCAAGAATATACGGCGTCTGGGTTAACGGGGTGGATATCACGGCTGACTCGGAGCACCGGATCAACGCCGTAACCTGCGACCTGACCTATGGCAACATTACTGTAAGCCAGAACGCCACATCGTCTCCAAGCCTGGACCGATCATCATTCACACAGGCCTCTTCGACAGAGCTCTACCAATACGGCTACACAAATGAGTCCGTGTTCCAGCTCAATCGCATCTACACCGAGTTTGGAAATTCCCCATATGATTGGACACTGGCAGCCGTAGGCACCGGGTCAAATACTATATACTCCACGCCTATGGCCTACAACCTCCTCGGCGAGGATGCTAACAATGATGCGGAAACTGTTGCACGTCAGATCGAAAAGAACTTTGATATGGCCACGCTGCAGGCCTTTGCGCGCAACCCAAGCTCATCAGATCTCCTATTCACGCGTTCCCACAAATCGCCCGAGTATAAATACGACAAGGTTGTGCTCCTAATTCTTGCTGTGCCATTCATTGCTACCATCCTAGGCACTTGGAACCGCTGGCGTGTAGAAAGTAGTGTGATCACGATTGGCTATGATCCTCTTGGTATTGCTCGCATTGGACCTGTGGAAGGCCTGGCTCATGGTTCTATCATCACAGGACAGCAGAGGGAGTTAGAAGATAAACTCAAGGCCTGGCGATGGACAAAACAGCAGATAAACGAAGACAATACCGTGAGCACATTTACTGGGATCCAGGTTGGCAGTGCTTCCGAAAAGTGAGCCACGAGGTGTAGCCAAGCTGGCTGCCGGTCCTGCGATCTTGTTTGGATACTATGAGGCTAATACCATCTACTATCTTTACATAATTTTGAAGACTCCTCAAGGCACGGTCTCTTGCGTAGCACTTAATGCCGAGTATGCATACTTCTAAGCCTTTCATAGGCCGAGAGATTGTAGATGCTGGTCTCTCTACAACAAGCTTTAGTGCCACCTAGTATCGTGTATACTTCAGCTATCTCAACTACCACACTTTGCTCTTCAATTCAACCTGTCATCTGCACCCCTCAAGTTGGACACTATTAACACGCACCCCCGGAGATTTCCGAAAAAGGACTAGATCAAGATTTTCACTTGGAAAACATACCCTACAATGATACCTCAAGTCCTTGCATTATACTATTAGTAGTCTCAAAGACCCAAGTATATGTAAGCCATAGATGTCATACTTCAGTGTAGCTCACAAAAGATTCAATGATCTTACAAAGATGATGTGGTACTAGTGTGACATACCGAACTTATATCGTGCTTGAGGGTTCACTTAGCAAGTAGTCCTTTGCTGACTGGCGCACGAAAGAACCAATGTTTCCATGAATAGCAAGGAAAGGGCCACACAGACTGACAATCTCGTCCACGTCCATTCCCTCACATTCCACGAGTTCCTCAATCAGAACACGTAGCTCCTCTCCCGCTACGTGTTGATATACAGACAAGACAGTGGTCAGGATAGCTTTGAAAAGCTCGGTATTGTCTGACCCACCAATCTGCTGTAACATTCATCCAAAGGGCGGATCAAGTACAGCTGGGAGTGACTTCAGATTTTCGATTGTCTCCCATTTTCGAGTGATTGAATTAGAGGGTCCCTGCGCAAACTAGAGCGGCCCGGAGAAAAGTACCGTTGGCATTTGACCTGACCGCAAATGTCCCAACACTGTGGCTTTCGTCTACTCATTGTATTTCTTGTTCTGCACGAGCTGATCAGCTTTGAGCTCGATATAACATTCCACTGCTGTGAAAACGGAACTTTGGTTTATCGCAAGGTGTATCTTCACCTTGTTGTTCGCGATGACGAAGAGAACATGGTCTATTAACAATCAAGTATACGGACTATTGACGCGGGTAGCTGACTACCAAAATGAGGAAGCCCGAAGACATGGCAACCTCTCCTCCAGACGCATCACGCGAGAGAAACAAACAGGAAGAAATCTCGAGCATATCAAACGCCCAAACAGAAGCCGCCGAGTATCCATCCTTAGCTATAGCGCTAGCTTCATTTCCACACTCCCCCTTTGATGACACGGCACATGTGCTGGTACACCACATGTCAGTCATTGTCATTAGCTATGTTGGATATACTTCTGTCCATAATTGATGATCTATTGACTTTTACTTGGTTAGCAGTGCTGTCATAGAATGTATAGTACGTGTATGTCACATGACCCAGGGTTGGTACTTGGATGACAAAGACATATCGGTCACGTGTCGAGGGTCATTTGTGTACCACGCATGGCCGTTGCTGCCGGCATACGACGGTTATGATGACACTGATACTGTGAACCCCCGTGTAGCTCAGTATGCCTTACTGTAGCATAGCCAGAAGAGAGATGTTGGTAGCTGGTTTGGTCGAAAAGAAACAGCACAACAAAAGAGAAGGGGTCTGGGCTGCATACAACGTAACTAGCTCTGCATGCAGTATTCCAGATACTAGACCGATGTGGTGGCGCTATGTTCGCGTGCACCTTGAGAGGATGATCATCGAGAATACTTGAGAAGTATCCAAGAGGTTTTATCTAGCTTGACATGCTTTGGAGAGAATCGAGGCCTCAAAAAGCAGATATTGAAGGTTTTGTGTTTATTGTGCGATGAAGAGAAGAATTGAGACCAAAACAAGCTAGCACTCGTAAGATATCGGAACGTTCAACCCAAAATATTGAAGCAGATGAGGCTGGGCCATCTACTACTTTGTGTTGATGGGATCTGAGGTTATTCTCAAGGCAACGCACAATCTGTATCTGGTGCTTGGTGCTTTGGTATTATCATGCAGAAATAAGTTCAACTCCACTTGTAGGCAGACGGTAAGCCTCGCAGTGTCATAGTCTGTTGCTTCAGTATATCCTTGTGCTGGGCGAGTATATTGTGACCTGCAGTGTAAGCTCGTATTCCTGATACGCACGTATGACTTTGTAAATGGCACAATAATTTCACACGAGATCCCGTCTCATGTAAGGCAGATAAATTATTCAACCAGTGAGAAAGCTCCACATCCGAACAGGATGCCATCCAGTCATACGCTGCCCATCTCTTGCATTGAATCATTCGTCACTGTATAGGACATTCGTATATTGGTTCCCCCTCTAGACAGGCCCTCTGTCAGTCACCACTAAACGGTGCCAGATCTAGACTTGGACTTGTTACACACACATTAATACGCCAGGTTGAGATTAGTGTTGTGCAATTCTGTATTGGTTCTTTTGCAGAAAGGTTAGGGGTGTATTCCTGCTCGCTGTGCTAGGAGTCGTTATACCATGTGGGTGCTGAGTGATTTTGAAATGGAATATCGTCGTAGAAATCAAAAGAGTCATAAAAAGGGTATCATGGTGTGTATAGTAAAGATACATACACAGCCAAAATTCAGAACCCGAGGAAAGGCAAAAGAGGAAAAGGGGCTATTTCCTTAGTTCCACCAGTCGCCCTGATCTTTCATCGCACGTGCAACCTTGACAAACCCAGCGATATTAGAGCCAGCCACCAGAGAGGGCAGCTCGCCCTCCTTGGACACCACATACTCCTTGGCCGTGACCAGCGCGTTGTCAAAGGCATCCTTCATGATCTTTTTGAGTTTCTCGTCGACCTCCTCCGACGTCCACGTGAGTCGCTGCGAGTTCTGGGCCATTTCCAGCCCAGAGACGGCCACACCACCACAGTTGGCCGCCTTTCCAGGTGCGTACCAGATAGCAGCACCACCCTTGGTCGCACGTTCCGCCTCGAACACTTCGATGGCCTCCTGTGTGCAACCCATGTTAGAGCCCTCAGCGATAGCTAGGCAGCCGTTAGCAACCAGCGTCTGGGCCTCCTCCTTAGATACCTCGTTCTGTGTAGCTGATGGCAGCGCAATATCAACCTTGCCGACATGCGCCCACGGCCGTGCGCCATCGACGTACTTGAACTTGGATCCAGCTTCAAAGGCAGTCAAAGCGTCACGGGCTACCTTGAGTTCGGCAATCTTGCTAATCTCTTCAGCCGTAAAGCCTTGACCGTCGTTGGCAATTAGCGAGCCCTTGGAATCTGACAGCGACACCACTGTAGCGCCTAGCTCGAGGCACTTGAGGGCCGCGTATTGCGCCACATTTCCTGAGCCTGAAATAGCCACGCGCTTGCCGCTGAATGATCCGCGGCCGGCTTCCTTCAGCATATACTCAACGTAGTACACCAAACCGTAGCCTGTGGCCTCGGGGCGGATAAGGGAGCCTCCCCACGACAGACCCTTGCCCGTCAGAACACCCTCCCAGCGGTTGCGGTACTTGCGGTAAGCACCAAATAGCCAGCCAATTTCGCGGCCAGACACACCAATGTCTCCAGCAGGCACGTCGGTATCGGCGCCAATGTGTTTGCTCAGCTCACGCATGAAAGAGTCGCAAAAACGGCGGATCTCGTTGTCAGACTTGCCCTTAGGGTCAAAGTCAGCGCCACCCTTGCCGCCACCCATGGACAGTCCAGTTAGGGCATTCTTGAAAATCTGCTCGAAGCCCAGAAACTTGAGGATTGACAAATTCACAGAAGGGTGGAAACGTAGGCCACCCTTGTACGGGCCCAGTGCGGAGTTAAACTGCACACGGAAGCCACGGTTGACCTGCAATTGGCCTTTGTCGTCTTCCCAGACAACACGGAACTGGATGACGCGTTCAGGGATAGACACAACCTTAAGAGCCGTGCGGTACTCGGGGTTCTTTTCAAACAGGGTTGAGTTCTCAAGGGAACTAACAAGCTCTATAGGCGGGGTGTTAGTATGGATGACAAGAGAGAAGAAACACCAGTATACAGGTGAGATTGGACAGCTTTACCTTTGTAAGCCTGCTCAAACTCGGGCTCAGGGACAATGTTAGACATAATGGCTGTAGGAAATACGAAAAGAAGAGCAAATAATATGTGGATGTGCAGAAGGAAAAGGGAAAAGACGTTTGCGGAGATGGGGCTGTAGTTTTGAAAGATGTAGAAGAATAGACAGCGAGCAGAGAATTGAGAGAGCAGACTAGGAGGAAGAGGGCTCCGGGACTTTATATCAGGAGTTAGGCCGCGTCTCAATGTAACTCTTTGCTCTTCTATGCCTCACCCTGAACCTCCCGAGAATAACATTGACTACTCTGACTCTTCTCTAGATAGAGGCATTATGAGGATAGAGCGAGCCCGGAGTTTTCGCCTTAGTACGTATTTCCCATTGCTTTTGCTTCAGCCACGCCCTCTTTAGTACTACGGTTCCGGGAAGCTTAACCAACACAAGCTTTAACCCGCTTAGGCTTAGCTCTTGTGTCTGACAGAGTAACGCAGGAAGGGAGATTACAGTGAGATATGAAGGGAGAAAACAACAATGTCCCATCAGGCAAGGGAAGTAAGGGAAACGGAGAACGGCGAGAAGGGGCTCGGAACTTTCTATGTCATGACAGCTTCTCCTCTTTGACCTCACCCCCACGTTTCCCCTCGCCAGCTAGATGATGCAACCAACAGCAGCGCCAATATCGAGATAAAAAAATGTATCAAAAAAGGGTGGCGATTCCGGAGAAGGTTGCGGCTTATTTCCCAACTCAAGGGTAGCAACAGGAAGAAAAGAAGAGTGTTGTCTAGTCTTCCTTGCTTTCTTTGAGACTATGACATCCATAGAGGAAAAGGATCACCATCCTAACAAGCTTTGGTCCAGCGTCGGAGCGGAGAAGAGGTGCCAAGCGCCTGGTAAAAACACGGCGGTGTGTCTATAGTAAAGACGGCCTGTATCTATCTGCTTGACTTGGCTCGTTATTGGCGCACTGCGGCGCCGTCCGCCCTTAGACTAATATCTGTTATCTTGGATCTTCGAAACATAAAAGAATCGAGTTATGAAAAATCAAGTTGCCCCTTTCGGTGGAGCAATGGCTCCTTGAATTTTGTCTAACTCGGGGCTCGGCTCGGAGCGAACGAAATGGAGACTGATGTTGCGTGGCTTGAGGAAGCGACCTCTTTGTCCCTCAGCTATTTTCGTTTTGCTCGTGTCCATTTCCTTCGGCGATTGTTCTTGATGTCGTCTAGAACGCTCCGAAATCGGCGTTTCTTCTCAGTTTACACAATGACGTCTTCTTCGAGATTGAATGTGTATTACATACATTATGAGCCCGCTACAAGTCCTCGAGAAAATCCAGGTCTTGCGTGCGTAGATCGCTCCAGGAAAAGTCGTTAGGAAAGCGACGGAGACACTGTTCTCTACTGGTCTTGTCCTGTTGGTACCATCGTAGATTCAAACAAAAAGAGCCGCGAGGCTCTGCTGTTTTTTTTTTTTTTTTGATGCATCCGAACTGGAAAAGAAACACCTCTAACTTTAGCGAAGGGGTATCTAGTCTTTCAAACAACGCTTACATATTGAACATCTTGTCGTTGCGATGGACTTTCTGAAGACTTTGCAACAGGACACTGCATCCTTCAGCTGTAGCCGAGAAAAGGCAACTTGGTGCGAATAACAGCCAATTCTTGTGTATCCGCGGAAGGCCAAACGCATGCCATTAACTATGTCTTGGGACACATCGAGACTTTGACCCTTCGAGAAGACATCGCCTGTATAAACATGATATTCCGCCTGCCCAAAATTAAGCCAGAAGAGCTTTCGTAGTGTCTGATTTTGCTCGGCAGGTCGTTTCCAATAGATCAAGTCGTCGTGTCGATGTTTGGGATTGCCGCTCTGATTAAAAAACTGAAGTGATAATCGAGGTGGTGAGTCTACGTGAGGGCATGGCCAAGAAGCATCACACATGTCAGAGTTTTCATTCTACAAATAGCAGCTGCTTCTTCAATTTGCTACCCACTATTTTTTATATATTTTTGCGTAATTGCTCGACCTCGACCGTCTTTAAGCCGCTTTGTCCAATGTGGTATGTGACGAATGAGGCAACCAACAACTGCTGTGGTACCAAAGGGCTGTGTATATTGGAGGTTCTATCGTCGTAACAACACATGTAGCAGTGCATCAGCCTCTTCCTTTAACATAGAAAGTCTTATGAGAATAAGTGAAGAAGAAAAGATAATATGAGGGAAAGAAGCAGAATCCTCAAGTCCGTACACTTCTTTCCCTTAGTCTCTATACAGAACCTTCACCAGACAGCCAATCTCCACAGCAGTCATTCAAATTTTGAGGTGCACGATAATGGAATTGATATTTCCAGTTAGTCCCAATCGCTTGCTCCAAGGGCTTGGTTCCATCACCCTGGAATCCCATGCCAGTCAAAAGGAACCACACCGCAACTGATTGATAACAAGCATTGGTAATATTAGTGACAACAGCCCCCATCTTTTTACCCTGACCTGACAGGTCAATGCTCGACAAGGGGTTATCTGGAGTATTGATACATAGCACAAGCAGCATTACATACATAGTAGTAGTGGTAGAAATAGCTCTTGGTAGCGCTGTAGTGCTAGTCGTAGCCGCCCTATTAAGCAGGTAGTAGTCTACTCCTACTTGTGTACTGTGTACACGCATTTCGTAACGAGGCTACATAGGTTTCTTTCGTTATGATTTCCTAGACCAGAACAAGAGGCTAGAAGCTTTTCCTCTATGCTACATCATCAGGGTAGTATCTGTATGGAGAATCTGATATAAGGCGCACAGTCCCAAGATCTAGCCTCAGTCCACCACGCGACTCATCACCTATCAGCATGATTCTCTGCATAGCTACGATTCCCCGAGATCCACCGGCGCCACTTCAGGTTGCCAATTCTCCAAGACCCAGTCACAATTGCTAACCATACTTGTTATTCCTATATTCGACCAGAGTCTATCCTCCTCCTGGCCCTCTTCCCATTTTACACAAAAGACAGCACGCATACAGCACATGTCCCAAGCTCGTCATATCTCTGCAAACATCAAAATTTCAGAAGCACATCAACAGACCTATCAATATGGGTCACGAGCCCCCGAGCATCATCATCATCATGACCAACGGATGAGACAACATCATTAGCGGCCATCGTCTTTGGAGAACATCCTGCGCCACATAAGGGCGGGGCCACTGTGGCGTCTCAACTACGTAATCGTGGCGTTAGCTAAACATTTACAGAACGTGAAGAGGCCAGCTCGTTCCTTCGCCATGGGCTTGGAGAGCAAGCAAACAGTAAGCTTGCAAGTTGCCCCTTCTACTCAAACTTCTTCCCATTTCCATCCTCTTTTTATTCTTTCTACTTCTCTAGAAAGCTTCAGTTCTCTCGACAAAGAAGCCACAATCTAAAATTCCAAACTTACCTGGAAGTTTGTTCACCTTATCCGCTGGTCGTTTTCCACTTGCTCAGGTCAAGTCGTCGTGCCCGTTACTTTTCTTTTCGCTTTTTTATCTATAACCTCTTTCTCGACTTCAATCTTGCGTCTCACCACTACGATCGATTCGAAAACCCCTCCTATAAATACTTTTTATCTTTCTCTGTCGCAATGGTCAGCCTTAGGACCTTTGTGGTAACGGCTCTTGTGGCCGTGGCTTCCGCCAAATCCGCCGTCATTGATCTGGTCCCCTCCAACTTTGACGATGTTGTTCTGAAGAGTGGCAAGCCCACTCTAGTCAAGTTCTTCGCCCCGTGGTGTGGCCACTGTAAGAATCTGGCCCCAATCTATGAGGAACTTGCTGCCGGCTACGAGCACGCCAATGACAAAGTGCAGATCGCCAAGGTCGATGCCGATGCCGAACGCTCACTCGGCAAGCGCTTCGGGATTCAGGGCTTTCCCACCCTGAAGTGGTTCGATGGCGTCAGTGACACTCCCCATGAATACTCAGGCTCCCGCTCTCTAGAGGACCTCGCCAGTTTTGTTGAACAAAAGTCTACGGTCAAGATTCGTAAAAAGTGGTCTGCTCCCAGCGCCGTCCAGATGCTCAACGATGTTTCCTTTGTCGAACAGGTTGGTGGTGAACAAGGCGTTCTAGTGGCCTTTACTGCTCCCTGGTGCACTCGTAAGTTGTACTTTTTTTTCCCCTCCCTTAAACGCTTAATCCAATCTCCGCGCCATCCGTAGCTAATCACTCTATAATTTAAAAGACTGCAAGTCTCTAGCACCTGAATGGGAGAAAGCCGCCAATGACTACCAGCATGACAAGTCTGTTCTCATTGCCAAAGTCGACTGTGAAGCGCCCAACAGCAAGGCTCTTGCCAAGAAACAGGGCATCAACTCTTACCCCACCATCAAGTGGTTCCCTGCTGGCAGCACTGTTGGTGAGCCCTACGAAGGACCCCGTACCGAGGCAGGTGTTGTTGCCTTTGTCAATGAAAAGGCTGGTCTTCATCGTACCGTTGGCGGCGGCCTGGACCATGTTGCGGGCACTCTGGCTTCTCTGGACTCTCTGGTTGTCAAGTTGACCGGTGGTTCTACCTTCTCCGATGTCCTTACCCAAGCCAAGGCCGAGTCCTCCAAACTCAGCGCTGATTTCCAGAAGAAATCGGCCGAGTACTACATCCGTGTCCTCACCAAGCTAAGCGAGAACCACGAGTACGCCAAGAAGGAGCTAGCCAGACTCCAGGGCCTGCTTGCCAAGGGCGAACTTGCTTCAGAGAAGCGCGACGAGCTAACTGTCAAGGCCAACATTCTCAAGAAGTTTGAGGAAGTCAAGATTGCTGCTGGCGAGACTATTAAGAACATTGTCGACAAGGCAACCGAGGCCAAGGATGCCACAGCCGAGAAGGCCCAGGAAGCTAAGGAGGCTGCCGGAAAGAAGGCTACAGAGATCAAGGATGCCACAGCCGAGAAGGCACAGGCAGCTAAGGAGGCTGCCGAAAAGAAGGCCGCAGAAATCAAGGAAGAACTGTAAAAAGGCTTGTTCGGACGACCCGAGACTCCGCCTTTGCCACCTTTTTCCCGTTTGTCTTTACCTTCTAATAATTGGCGGTATTTCATGCGTCAGGAGAAATCAGGTGTATTCATGGTAGATAATGACAATCTCAGTGTATATCAAGCCAAGAATAAATTAATACTAATTACGAAATGATAAAAAGCAAAGTAGAGGATTTGCCAAAAAGAAGGCATGTGCATACTCCAGGGCATCTGGACATAGCTAATACACGGCAACGGCAGCCAATCTACGAGGATTTGTTCTCATTTCCAGTCTTTTCCTTGGATGCTAAAGCAGTCTCGAGACTGTCCAGCCGGCGGGACATCTCATCCACTAAACAAAACAAAGCGTCAGCAACCTCACTCACCCGTGCACATGGTCCTCTATCTTTCTCCTTCTCGGAGTACAATGCCAGAGCAAGTTTCTCACTTCAAAATTCACACTTACTCTTGGCAAAAATTTCGCTCGAGACGCCAGCAAATTTGTTACTCAGTGAATTCAGAAGCTCTTCGACGGCAGCGTTAAGGTCGGCGTGAGGATCATCGGGGGGAGCCTTTTTTTTATTCACACGCAATTTTTTGTTGCATGACGCAGTTAGCCAACGCACTTAGTCGACGATCGCGGCGAACAAACATAAAGACATACATCGCTTCGACTAGCTGAGGGCTTCGAGGTTGGGCTTCCGCCTGAATCCATATTGTATGGGTTGTGTTGTGTGCTATGAGAAAAACAAAGGCCAGAGAGGGGTGAACGCTAGGGCGTGGTCAGGCCAGGTGTTCAAATTGTAAGCTTATAATGCTATATTGTCGGAGATGGGGCAAATCTAGGTTTCTTGTATTGAATCGCCTGTGCAATGACAAGGAGACAGGTTGTAGAATTGTATGACGTGAGCACACTCGCTTGAGATTCTTGATGTCCATGGAGTAGTTGACTCGGTGAACGGTCAAGAAGATATGGGCCCTTTCTCGGTGAGAATCCCCTCGGTGAAAAATAAAAGCAAAGCGTCATACTCCCCAGAACTACAGGGGAGGCAGCCCTGTACCTTAGGCGCGCCAATGCGACTACTCGCAGCAAAAGCAGCACAGCCTCGAGGCCAGGCCCCAAGCGAGACCCTAAAAGGCCCTAAACAAAACCTAAGCAAAGTCTTGACAAAGCGGTAACTTCGGCATTAAAGCCCTGGCTTGCTACTCTTCCTCCATGGTTCTTCTCATCAGATCATGGGAAGTTTCGCTTCCCATAAGCTTGCCATGAATAGAGAATTATCGCCGGCTGCACATTTGCAGAGCCTTTATTCCCTCCCTATTTTACCGTACGTGGCACTTCCTTGAAGCCTTTTTTCCAACCTGGTTAACTGGCTTCTCTAGCCGCTTTTCATCTCCTAACACCCATACTATCGCTATCACCACTTAACCCTTGACCTTGCATCATCATCTCGACGACCTGAAAATATCCCTCCGATACGAAACCATCAATAGAACCGAAATCAGGCAGTACAGAACCTGCGCCCATACATCCATAGACACAGGCTTGTGGCCTTGCTGGCGTGGCTTGGTGCCGCTGTCCATCCACCTTTACGATGCCAGACCAGCCATCGCCAGAGACCCCGACGTCGCCCGTGGTCGAGCGACGAGGTAACGAGTCGTTTCCCGCATATGTTCTACTCGCTGTGCTGATATGGCTTATCATGAGCCCAGACAGCGATTCAGGCATGCTCCCGCTAGGCGACGTGGGATCTCAGCGCCTGGAACATGAAAAGTATGCCCTACAGGTGTTGCAGAATGCGACATGGGAAGCCTTTTCACCCCAAGCAAACTCCAGCAATGTTCCTCATGTCGCTTCTGAAGCCGATTATTCTCTTCTTTTCCTTCGAGACGACGGTAGCAACACGCAAGACCCCTCAGAAAACTCGACCCTAACCCCGGAGGACGAGTACATTGGAGTGGGCAGCGGTTTCTTGAATCTCACCGGATTTCGTCGTGGCGATAACTACTCGTGGCAGGGCCTCGACGGTTTCCGCTCCAAATGTGATCATCGCCACCGTGATGCCTCGCTACATGTCGATAGTCTTGACAAAACCTGGGACCCGCGTGACGTCCCTGTGTGGCATAACATGTCAGGTGTAGTCACCGGCAGATGGACTCAGTCTCTTGTTGCAGGTACAATCCAAACTGCCCAGGACTTTAATTTAACCAAGCTGTCGCCCTTTGTCGACTGGCTCAAAATCGATGAAGACTGGGGCTGGAACATGAGTCAGTCCACTCATGGAGCTATGAAGCTTACCTTCCACGACCTGCCCTCTGAGGCCAAAGGGTATTTACCGCCGTCAGAGAACGACAAGGACCCGGATCCTAAGATGTCCGCCCAGTACCGCGCACAGCCTCTTTCGGCTTCCATCTCTATGGAGGATGAGAGCGGGAACTACGAGATGTGGGACATGTCCCTATATGGACTACATTGGCCTGTAGCTGGTGCTGCATTGCTAACTACTACAAGCGACAAGTTTGATGGCATTTTCGGACTTCCTCTGCTCGCGCCATCTAGGGAAATGTTTCTCTCGGGGCGCCATGCCCTGAATGCCTCACTAACACATCGCCTAGCCATAAAGGAGAACGAGCTCTTTTCTGACCCACGCATCTCGTGGGGTGCAGACGACTACGGAAATGCGTTTTCACCGATGCCGCAGTGCGAGTATCTTGTCTTTTTGCAACTACTGCCCCCAGACAAGAACGAGCTACTGCGTGGTCACCCACAAAAAACCGTCCGTGATGTCTTTGATGATATGGAGCGCGAGCTGCGTTTTCCCCAAGGAGCACCCATGCCGCATGTCCCTCCACTCCAAATGTCGGCTGTTGTGTACTCGCCAGACTGCGGGTTCTACCTTGAAAGCGTTGGTCCACCGGCCGTTCCGCTGTCAGAAGCTCGCCATTTAACGGGTGTCAGAGCTCCTGTTTCCCGGAGCCAGCTGAACAACGTTTTGATAGGCTTACTAAGCGTTCTTACAGTGCAGCTATGTCTCATCAAGCGGCAGATGCGAGAGTCCTCGACACCCTCAACACTAGGCCGTGTGAGCTTTGTTACGATTTCCATGATGAGCATTGCTGATGGTCTACTTATGATGTTTATCATGGTGTTTCTGCTTACTTCTCACTCGTCCATGACTGTTGTTGCCTTGGTTTTTGTTTCACTGATGACAACTGTCATGGGCATTGTCTTCATGTATAAAATCTTCCACACTCAGCTTCCTGACAGACTGAGAGAACGCGAACGCGCCCGCTCTGCTGCCCTGGCAGCTCAATCTGCCGCTCCAACTATACCAGTGGCTACTGCAGAATCTGTCTCCGCTATCCCCGATACACCTGCCGCAGCGACAACCGCTACAGCAGTGGACAACGATAGTATTGACACTAGTAACGTATCTTCACGGGCATCTAGCCCCTCAAATGAGCAAGGTGGCGAGACTGAGACAGATACACTATTGCCTACAACCCACCGGACTCCGTCTCCACCAGTCATTGTCCCATCAGACCAGGACATTGATATGGAGATTGGGGAGCAAACAATCGCCAACGCTTCTCGCCCTACCATCCCCACCAACACCGTGACGACACCTATCTCTACCACTGGGTTTAACACACTAAATTTTACCCATGTTACACGCTGCATCATCCTCTTTGCCGTTTGTCTCATCATCCTTTTGCTATCAACCTTTGCCCAGCGCCGGTCTATCCGCGCTCTTATCTTCAATAGCCTTTCCATGCTCTACCTCTCTCTCTGGTTTCCGCAGATCTACCGCAACATCAGTCGCAACTCCCGTCGTGCTCTCAGCTGGGAGTTTATGATTGGCCAAAGTGCCGCCCGCCTCACGCCACTTGCCTACCTCTACGCCGTCGAAGACAATGCCCTACTACTCCCGACCGACCGCCGTGCTTTTGCCATGTTTACCGGTTGGCTTTGGATGCAGCTCTGGCTACTTGCAGCACAGGACTTTCTGGGCGCGCGCATCGGTGTGCCTAAATCCTGGTTTCCAGACGGTTGGGACTATCACCCTATTTTACGCGAGGATGGTCTTGAAAGCGGCCCGCTGCCTATTGGCATTGCAGAGGCACCACGTAAGCTGGCTGACTCATCGTCATCATCCGTCACGTCGCTCAACTCGTCATCGCCGCTAATGCCAGGCCCGTCGTTCAGAAACGCTGGCTTAGATGAGTCAGGAGCTGGAGGCAGCAGTGGGGGACCCTCTATCCGCATTATGGACTGTGCCATCTGCCGGGATGACCTCGAGGTACCAGTACTCTCAGCGGGAGAAAAGGACGCGGCGGGAGTGGTGGGCGTGTTTGCACGCAGAGCCTACATGGTTACACCGTGTGGTCATGTGTTCCACACACCGTGTTTAGAGGGCTGGATGCGGTTCCGGCTACAGTGCCCAAATTGTCGAGAGGATCTGCCGCCGCTGTGATGCGGGCGGTATATTTGATTTGAGTAGCAGTGTTTGAATGTGATACCTTTGAGATTTAGCCTATATGAGAAGTTCTCGTAATCTAGCCAATCTAACGCTTGGTTCATTGCCCAGCTCCCTATTTTTCGCATGACAATATTAGGGTTTAGATACTGGGGTTAAACACAGCACTTTGCTGCATTAAATTGGGCCCCACGGACTTATTTGCGCATGAAAGCTGGGCTGGATTTAGCAAGCTATTAGCCAAGCTTACTTACTTGGGGAGAAATAGTGCAAATAGCTGTGCAGATCGGCGTTTTATGAGATCAGGCAAACAAACTTCCCTTTTCCTCCCACCCCCTAGCCAGGCTGACGAGCTAGAGATTGAAGATTCTAGGCGAGGCATAAAGGTACTATTAGAATACAGGAGCACAAAGCATACGGACTTTTTAGGCCTCGGACTTTAGGCTTCAGGCTTTAGGCCTTGGGCTTTGGGCTTTTTAGATCGTTGTTATCAGTCTTTAGCTCTCGGTTCTTGTTCTTAGCTGTTGGTGTTTTCACTGAAGCTTTGTTCAAAGGCGGTAGCAATTTCAATTTGAATTCCTGCTGTCCGTTCGAGAGTGGCTTCTGATTGGCTGGCTTGCTCTAGGTTCTCGTCTGGGGCCTTGGAGTTAGTAAGAAGTACCCTAAAAGTACCTTGTGAGCTGCTGGAAAGAAGCTTGTTAGGCATGTTGGCGTGCTGTTGCAAGGTGCTTTGCCGCATGCAAGGTACCTTGTTAGTACATGATCAAGTACATCTTGCAGCATGTGCTTCCTTGTCTGTACCTGTTCCTCCTGCAAGCGACTCCCTGTCCTTTTCTTTTCCTTGCCTTGGCCTTTCCCTTGGTCCTTAGTGGCCCTCTTTTCTCTTCTTATGGGCCTGCTTCTCCGCCTTGGGAATGTCTTCAAATGTTGGACGTACAATTCTGCCGTCTTTATTTTCTTCTCCATTATCATCAGGAACCAAGTCTCTCCAGCTTTAATCATATATAATTTTTTCCTTTTTTTTTTTTTTTTTTTCAAATCTTTCATTTATCCTCCCTTCGTCATCGTCCCTTTATTCCCGTCCTCTTAGCTTTGCTTCTATCTTAGTTGCTACCCGCCGCTTGACAAATCAGCTCAACCCTTATTTATTCAACCCTCCCTCCCTTCCCGCCAAGAAGAGAAGAGAAAAGGTCCTGGCCCTGGACTTGGTTTCAGCTATCCAACCTGCATTCTCTCCCAGCAACCAGCAATACATCGTCTTTCGGTTCTTTCGTTTCGCTTGGTCCGATTCGATTCAGCATTGACACGAAATTAACATTGTCTATTAATCTTTAGTTGGGTTGCACTGCCTTGTACCCGAATCTCTGCCACACAAACCAAGTTTCTCTCCTATTGAACAAAGATAGGGATCTCTTGTTTCTTGTCTTGCTCGGGACTCATCTCAACCTGTTGATACGATAATCTCACGACGGCCTTAAACTACTGCGTTTTTCTTGCTCCTCGGGCTCTACTGCACGCGCACGCCTTTCCTCTTCTTTGCCTTACTCACTACTATCATCACCGCCCCTCGCACACAGTGAGGCCTTGCCCCCGGCAGGGCTTTACACTCCCAACTACCTACCTACTGGAAATTCAAAAAAAAATACTCATCCAAGTAATTCCTCTACAATGAAGAGCACACCTCTCATTATTAATTGGCATGACCAAAATGCGCCAGTCTACTCCGCTCACTTTGAACAGGGTGGCAAAGGACGACTGGCCACAGCCGGCGGCGACAACAATGTTCGGGTAGGTCTATATATCCTAGTCGAATACATGTGTTTGGAATACTTGCTAACCGTTGGACTTATGCTCACTAATAGCTATGGAAGGTCGAACGCAACGGCGAAGAGCGCAAGGTCGAGTATCTCTCAACACTAGTCAAGCACACGCAGGCTGTCAATGTCGTGCGATGGGCCCCCAAAGGGGAGGTACTGGCCTCGGCTGGTGACGACGGAAACGTTATTATCTGGGTGCCCTCAGAAACACACCAAACCGCCTTTGGCTCCGAGGGCCTCGAAGACAAGGAAACATGGCGCGCTCGCCACATGTGTCGATCGAGCGGTGCTGAAATTTACGATTTGGCTTGGTCCCCTGACGGGAACTACTTTATAATTGGCAGCATGGATAACATTGCTCGAATTTACAACAGTCAGACGGGGTATCTTGTCCGCCAAATTGCTGAGCATAGCCATTACGTACAGGGTGTGGCTTGGGATCCACTCAACGAGTATATTGCCACTCAATCGTCGGATCGGTCGGTGCACATCTACTCGCTTAAAAATAAGGACGGCCAGTACACACTGAATTCCCACGACGATGGGAAGACTGCCAAGATAGTTGGCCACATGAAGTGCGATATGGCCCCACGACGTATTGTAGTTGGAAGCCCAGCTTTGTCTGATGCCGCCACTGCCCGCGGCACGGCTCTAGCTTCTGTTGAGTGTCCGGTTGTCGCAAGCTCACCTGCCCCCTCGGCACCTGGAACTCCCATGTCAATGGCATTGCCCATGAACCCACCAAGTGGCATCAACCACTCAAGAAGATCATCTTTTTCCTCGCGGAGGTCTATGTCTCCGGCTCCCTCAATGCCTCTTCCGGCCGTCATGCCCATGACTGTCGAGGCGTCACCTAAGCCGCTTTCGTTTACTTCTAGTGGTTCCGGTGTCAAAAATGCCATGCTCTACGCCAATGAAACCCTGACATCCTTCTTTCGCCGGTTGACTTTTACGCCAGATGGTAGTCTGTTGCTGACCCCTTCTGGGCAGTATCAAACACAACACCAGCCGCTCAAAGACGTGAAACCCAGCTATGAGATCGTTAACACCGTGTACATATACAGCCGTGGTGGCATTAACAAGCCGCCTGTTGCTCATTTGCCTGGCCACAAAAAGCCCTCGGTTGCAGTGCGATGCTCTCCCATCATATACACCCTACGGAACTCCCCACAGCCAACCAAGAATATCACAATTGATACGTCGTCAAGCGAGGAGGCAATACCTCCACTGCCTGAGTCGGTGGCCTCTACTGAGTCAACCAGTATGGAGCCGCCAGCAAAGCCGACTGCTGCAGCCGCAGCGACCCCTGTAGCTTCCAGCTTAAACGGCCCACCGCCGGCCTTCACATTGCCATATCGCATGGTATATGCAGTGGCTACTCAGGACAGCGTTTTGATTTATGACACGCAGCAGATGACGCCAATATGCGTTGTGAGCAACCTTCACTGCGCCACGTTTACTGATCTTGCATGGTATGTTGACTTGTGTGTTTTTTTATTTTATGTTTGAGATTATGCCACCCTCCGCTTGTACATGATTGACTAACATGGCTTTTTGTTCATAGGTCTTCTGATGGCTCTACACTCTTAATTACCTCCTCCGATGGCTTCTGCTCCACCTTGTCCTTTGCACCTGGGGAATTAGGCACCATCTACACTGGTGAAATTGGCAAGGCTGCCACAGTCACATCGGCGCCAGCTCCGCCTTCACCCTTCCACGGACCACGACCTGCCACACAAACACCGTCAACTGCACCTTTATCACCAAATGCACCGTCGTTTAATCTACGTGGAGCCTCACCTGCGCATTCCGTGGCGAGCACCGCTAGCTCGGTTGCGGCGTCAACCGGAAAGCCTCTTATTGCAGGAGCTGTCCCGAGTCTGACGGCATCAAATACTAGCAAGGGAGCAACTGGTGTGATTACAACGCCGCCAGAAACGCCACACACAACTTCTTCATCAGCAGCGACCTCAAGTAATTCCACTACAGCTACTGCAGCGGCCGGGTCTTCCAGTGGTGTTAAGCGTGAGGCGGGCGCAGAAGAGAGAGCAAGTACAGGGAAGCCAAAAAAGCGTCGGATTGCGCCAACATTGGTACAAGAGTTTGGAAAGCCTGACATGAAAACAACCTAGAGGGAATGTCCGTCCGTTTTTACTATGAGGAGAAGGGGTGCGCTATAATTGCATATTTAATCTTTAGGCGTTTTGTTCCTCTTGCATTTTTGTGGGAGCTTTTTCACATCCCTACTTGTTCGTTTGTTTGGGTTGTTCTAGACTAATTGTTGGAGGTATAGCATTTTTATTGCATTGTTTCATTTGAAGATCAACTGCAACGCATTATTGTGAGAAGGATATGCATTTCATGAAGCATCCATCTTGTTCTCCGTTGCTGGATATATGCTTCATCTACCCACTGCTCACTGTGCTTACGCCGGCGGCGCCTTTCAACAGCTGTCGGCAAGTGTCAGAGCGGCTAGCCAGGGGTCTTGCTCTCTGGAACTTGGGAAAGAAAGAAAAAGAGGGGTACCCGTTGTTTGTTGCTGTCGTTACGGAGACAAGCAAGACGGCTAGGCGAGGGACCAAAGTAAACAAAGGCCAGCATTCATTCATATGCATAAGACAAGCAGCAAGAAAGCAGCACAAGCATGCATGTAGTATAAATATAAAGCTTTGATTTTTTTTCTTCTAGTCAAGCTGCATTAAAGAAGGAGAAATCCAAGTTGGAGGGAGCTGCTGACTGTCTAATCAATCATCACATAATATGGGCAGGAACTGCTCTTTCTTATTTTCAATTTTTTTTTTTTTTGCATTGTTAAGAAGAAAAAAAACAGTAACTGCAGTTTTCATGGGAAAACTCTGGATATGATTTGATACGAGAGCACAAAAATTCAAAAATTCAAAAATTCAAAATTCAAAATAAAGAAAACGACGATCTTTTTTTTCCTCCCATTTTTTTTTGTTCTTCCTACTTCAATATTTATCCAGTCTTCGTATTTGCAAGACGTGAGTGAGGTCTCTTCTCACATTCTTTTATCCTAATATTATTTCTTCCTTGTTGCGTCTAGGTCCATAGGTCCATTCCACAGCAACCTCACGTCACGACTTTTCTGATTTATTGTTGCCTTTTTTAGCGCCTTTGTTTTTTTTTTTCTTTTTTTTTTTTCTTTTTTTTTTTTTCCTTTTTTTTCTTTTCCTCATCTTCTGTACGACTTGCTCTTCCCTTGTTACGCTCTCCGTCTGTTGTGCTGTGGCTCTCCTTGTTGTGGCTTGAAAATTCACCTGGTAAAGCTGCTCATTGTCGCTTTTTTGGGGGGAGGAAAGGAAGCCTTTGATCCTTCTTTTTCTTTTTTCCTCTGATGCTTCGCTTCCCTTTGGGCTTTTGCTTCTATCTCTAACTATCATCTTCGTTGCTTAGCCCTTCCTCTATCTTCTCCCTCTTTGACAAGGTGGCCAAGTCAGCCCAATACACCTCTTCCCAATAGTAGCAGTATTCATACAAGAGATAATATGCTCACCGGCAGGCTTTCCTTGTCTCGCCCCCATTTGCTGTCCCTTCTCTTAGCCATACCTCTGTTGCTCTGACCACTTTTTCGTCTCCCTCTTAATCCAGCATGTCAACTTTCCGACCACCGCTGTCTATGCGCCAGTCCCAGAACCTGGACTTTGTCTCTCCTAACAGCCCTTTGGCTGCTTCAGCAAGCTCCACTACCACGTCTGGTGTTCCAGCCGCTGCTGCCGTTGGCCCTCCCTCTCGCTCCAGCACGAACAGCTCACACATTTCTCAAATTTCTCGCAATCTCTCCACCGCCTCGACCGCCACGTCCTCGGCCTATTCATCCATCTCAGAAAGGAGCCAGACCAGCACCTTGATGTCATCGGCGTTTTCTTCATCGGGCTTGGGCTCTTACGGCTCTGGCCCGAGATCAGGCTCCGTTTCTGGCATTTCTGGTTCTCGTTCCGGCTTGGGCATAGGCTCAACTTCGGCCTCAAACCCAGCTTACAACAGCCATAGACGAGGCTTTAGCGAATTCACCGACTCGCTATCCAGGCAGTATCCTAGCGGTGTTTCTGATAGGCCCAAGAATAACAAGTCCGACCAAAATACCAATCTCTACCTAAATGCCCGCCAGTCTTTACGTCCACTTCCACCCGCACCAAAACTCCAGCCCATCTCCAATTCATCCAATTCTCCTACCACATCGCCTACGCGCTCGTCTTCTCGGTCATCACCTACCCGTTCCTCCTATGTCACATCATCGCGTCATGATAGCTTGCGTGAGCGCTCGCCATCTCTAGTTAATTCTCCACCCCCACCTGTGACGCCACCGCGACAGACAGTACACCGCCAAAGTCATGACCGTGGAATGAGCTCTGATATGGCTAAGCTGACGCTCGGGTCAAGGACAGAATCATCGCCAACATTAAGCCCGCGCTCCTCCATATTACGACCTGGTGCTCTCACTCTCGTTAGAAACGATATTCCTGGTACCAGTGCCTCCAATTCTGCCTCGGGTGTCATTAGTAACAGCCCAGGGGCTGTTTCCCCCAGCTACAATTCCTCACATCAGGTGCACCACAGTGGTGTCGTCGAAACAGACCTAACTCTTCTTGGTCGCTCCACCACGGGCCACCTACGCACGCTGTCAAAACTAGCTACGGCAGAATCAGCGGCCGAGCTCGACTTCGTGCCCCCTACGCAGGAAGTGACTGGCCTCAAGGGTCGTCGTAGACTAGCAAGGGCAGATAGTCCTAAGAAGCAAGCTCGAAGTTATGGCTTTGGAGACCGTAATTGGATGGACAAGCAACGACAATTCTTGCAAGCCTACGAATACCTGTGCCACATTGGAGAGGCCAAAGAGTGGATTGAAGACATTATCCACAAACCTATCCCTGCTATTGTTGAACTCGAGGAAAAACTACGCAATGGTGTAACGCTAGCTGAGATTGTCATCTCATTAAACCCTGACCGTCACTACAAGATATTCCAAAATCCACGTTTACAGTATCGCCATTCCGACAACATTGCCATTTTCTTCCGATATCTCGATGAAGTTGAACTTCCTGACTTGTTCCGCTTCGAGCTTGTTGATCTCTACGAAAAAAAGAACATCCCCAAAGTCATTTACTGTATTCATGCACTCAGTTGGTTGCTCTACCGCAAAGGCATTGTAGACTTTCGTATTGGAAACCTTGTTGGTCAGCTTGAGTTTGAACACCATGAGTTGGAAGCCATGCAAAAGGGCCTGGACAAGCTGGGTGCGAATATGCCGGCCTTTGGTAACATGGGTGCTGACTTTGGCGTGGAAGAGGAACCAGAACCCGAAGAGACCGAAGAGGAGCGTATTGAGCGAGAGCTTCAAGAGCATGAAGCCACAATTGTCGATTTCCAAAGCCAAGTACGTGGTGCTCTGCATCGCATGAAGCTCAGTGCTCTCATGAATACTCTTTGGGATCGCGAAGACTGGATTATTGATCTACAGGCCCGTATTCGTGGTGACTTTTCTCGTCAGATTGTCTCATACAAAATGGATATGGCCCGTTTTGCTAGCAATCTTCAAAGTCTCGCTCGCGGGTTTCTCGTACGTCGTCGCATCAACCGCAGAAATCAGATTTTCCATGTTCTTGAGCCAGACATCTTGGAGCTACAGAGCATTGCACGTGCCAATAAAGCTCGCAGGGAGTTCAATAAACTCAGAGCACAGGTCTCTAGAGGCATGGGTCCTGCTGTCGTGAATCTGCAGAGCATGATCCGTGCTCAAAAGGTCCGCCGCGATGTTGAGCATCTCAAGTCTCAGCTCGTACCCTTCCAAGGCCCAGTTCGCAGTATACAGGCTATTGCTCGTGGCTTTCTGCAGCGCAAGAGGCACATTGCCACCAAAGAGGAGACTGCGCAAATGTCCTCCGGTGCAGTCGAGCAGCTGCAGTCTGCGATACG
Organism: Ceratocystis albifundus; assembly: GCA_002742255.2. Lineage (NCBI taxonomy): Eukaryota > Fungi > Ascomycota > Sordariomycetes > Microascales > Ceratocystidaceae > Ceratocystis > Ceratocystis albifundus. Next base: position 1,636,325 of record MAOA02000035.1, on the reverse strand, counting down.
TGGTCTACAAGTCCGTGTCCAGATTGCTAATGACAAGTATAATATGGAGCAACAAAGTGCTTCGATTATCCATTTGCAGGCAGCAACTCGGGCTATGATTGAACGTGGCAAGGTTAAGAGACAGCTTATGCGCCTAGATCGATTTGTGCCTGCCTTCACGATGCTTCAGGCTAAGATTCGTGGTAAAATTGCCCGTGAGTCAGTTATGTCGATTAAGGCAGACCTCAAGATTCATGTCGATGAGATACGTCAATTGCAGTCTATGATACGTGCTGGTGCTCTTAGACAAATTGTGGCCTCTCAAATAAGCGCACTTGAGCAGAATGCTGAGGCTATTACGCTTCTACAAGGGCTGATCCGGGGTAAGCTTGCGCGTGATTCCATCATAACCACCAAGGGAGAACTGGCTTCTTACACCAAGGATATTTGCCAACTCCAGTCGATGGCACGCGCTGGTGCCCTTCGTCAAAAAATCGCCGCTCAAAAAGCTAGCCTAGCTGAGAATGTTGAGGCTATTACTCTTATACAAAGTCTTGGACGTGGTATGATCGTTCGCCGTGACATTGCTCTCGATCTCGATTCGCTACACCGCCACACATACATCACTACCAAGCTTCAAAGCTTTATGCGTGGCTTCATCTACCGCCGCCTCCAGCGCGAGTTCTTGGATGAACTTGAGTCCCACGCAGCACAAGTTACGATTCTCCAGGCTCATTCCCGTGGTGCTCTTTTAAGGGGTGAAATTGCTGACATTATTGGGCAACTCGAGGATGAGGAGGAGATCTTGGTTGACTTCCAGGCACGCGCACGGGCATTTATCGTACGCGCGAGATTTTTGGAGAAGCAGCGCTTCTTCAAGGCCAACATGGAAAAAGTCATCAAAATCCAGAGTTTCGTTCGTGGCAAGATTCAAGGTGAAGCGTACAAAAGTCTCACGCACGGCAAGAACCCGCCAGTCAATGCCGTCAAGAACTTTGTGCACCTGCTCAATGACAGTGATTTTGATTTCAACGAAGAAGTCGAGTTTGAGCGCATGCGCAAAACAGTGGTACAAAAGGTTCGCCAAAACGAGTCGCTGCAGCAGTATATTGATCAGCTAGACATCAAGATTGCACTGCTCGTCAAGAACAAAATTACTCTTGATGAGGTCATCCGTCACCAGAGCAACTATGGTGGCCATGCCATGGGTATGATTGCCAACTCTACCATGGCCTCTGCCAACCAATTTGACCTCAAGGCTCTCAACAAGAACTCGCGCAAGAAGCTAGAATTGTATCAACAACTGTTCTTCAACCTTCAGACCCAACCTCAATATTTGGCCCGCCTCTTCAGACGTCTCCGCGAGACCGGCACGGCAGAAAAGGACAGTAAGCGCATCGAGCACCTGATGATGGGGCTATTTGGCTATGCACAGAAGCGACGTGAGGAATACTACCTGCTTAAGGCAGTATCCCGTTCTATGCAAGAGGAAGTGGATGCTTGCATTGGGTTGCCTGATTTCTTACGTGGTAACTTTTTCTGGACGAAGCTCCTCGGCAACTACACGCGGTCTCCCCGTGATCGCAAGTATTTACGTGATCTTCTTGGTCCTCTGATCCGTGAGAATATTATCGATGATCCGGGCCTAGACCTTGAGAGCGACCCGCTGCAAATATACCGCTCGGCCATTGCAAACGAAGAGCTACGCACTGGCCAACCTAGTTTCCGGCATCCTGATGTTCCGCGTGATGTAGCCATCAAAGACCCCGAGACTCGCGATCTTTTCATTGATCATATGCGTGATTTGCGTGAGATCTGCGACCAATATCTTGTGGCTCTTGAGGAACAACTACAACGTATGCCGTATGGCTTACGGTACATGTGCCGCCAGTCTTACCAAACTCTATGCGGACGCTTCCCCCACGAGCCTCAGCACATTGTCCTCGGTGCAGTGGCAAACTGGTTGTGGAAATTCTATCTGCAACCTGCTGTCATTAGTCCTGAGACATTTGGCGTTATTGAGCGTACTTTAGGCCCTCTACAAAAGCGCAATTTATCAGAGGTAGCGAAAGTACTAAGTCAGATTGCCGCCGGCCGGCTTTTTGGTGGCGAAAACATCTACTTGCAGCCACTAAACGAATTTATTGAAGACGCCATCAACCGCTTGTTGGCCATTACGGACCAGTTAATGGCAGTGCCTGACGCTGAAAGCACGTTTGACATTGATGAGTTTAACGATCTCTATGCTAAGGCCAAGCCAACTCTGTACATCAAAATGGCTGATATATTTGCCATTCATGGGCTCGTTGCTTCGGAATTGGCGGCTATGTGTCCCAACCGAGACGATGTCCTTCGTGAGATAATGCAAGAGCTAGGAAGCGCCAAAACCAATGAGAACGAAATGACAGCCACTGGTTCCTCGGATATCCAAATGTTTCTAACGCCTAAGCTACACAACGTTGATGATCCCGAGGCTCAAGTCAAGACGCTGTTCATGGAGACCAAGCGCTGTGTGTTGTATATCATACGCGTGCAGCAAGGTGCCAATCTCATGGATATCCTAGTCAAGCCCATTACTCCTGAGGACGAGCACAAGTGGTGCATGTTGCTTGAAGAGGACTTTTCCGATGCATCCAACACTCGCGGGGCCTATTCAGATGCTAATATGATGGACGTGACACGCATGACATACTATGACCTAAAACGTACAGCGCTGGAGAATGTGGTGCGACTGGAGCAGATGGGTCGCATTTCCAAGCACAATCACTACCAGGATATTCTTAATGCGATTGCCCTGGATATTCGCACCAAGAGTCGGCGTCGTGTCCAGCGACAACGCGAGTTGGAGGGAGTACGCATGACCCTCGCGAACTTGCAGCAAAAGGCCAAGTACCTTGAACAGCAGCGCAAGAGTTATGACGACTACATTGAGCAGGCGATGAAGACACTTCAGAATAAGAAAGGGTACGTACCACAAGCGAATAGACAGCACGCTATGTCTCGTGTCGTGCCGATTCAAACTACTTTACTAACTCTCCCCGCAGCAAAAAACGCTTCCTATTGCCCTTTACCAAACAGTACAACCACCAACGCGAGCTTGAGCGCAGCGGGCGTGTGCCCAAATTTGGCTCATATAAGTACAGTGTGCGGCAGCTCAACGACAAGGGCGTGGTCGTGGGGTGGAACGGTATCAGTGACCGCGACTGGGACCGCATCAACCTAACGATATCATGTGACGAGGTCGGCGTATTTTCGTTTGAGGGTTCGCGCGGTCATGTTCAGATGCCTGGTGCATCGGCATTGGTCCATATCGAAGACCTGCTCCAAGCCCAGTTCGAGTCACACCAGTTTATGAACTTGTTTGAAGGTAGCTTGAAGCTGAACGTCAACCTACTGCTGCATCTACTGTACAAGAAGTTCTACCGCACGCAGTGAGCAAGAGAGCATTGGGTGGAAGTGGGTGGTGTTAGACGGTTGTGGGATAAAACGGCGTTCCGGCAGATTTCCTTAGCTTGGCTTGGTTTGGGCTGGGCCTTGGCGGGATGGAATCGGTATGGCTTTTGGTGGGATGGTATGGGATTGGATGGACAGGACTTTGGGAGTGTTTCTTATCCGCTTTGTTTTTCTTTTCAGATTTCATTTGTTGTCCAACTCTATCTCCATGTGGCTGGACACTTCGAAGCCTCTTTTTTTTTTTTTTTTTCTTTCTCTTCTCTTGTTTCCAGGCTAGGCCTGCTTGATCTCTGACGTCATTCTCCAGCCTTTTGCCTCTTATTCTTGGTTTTGTTACTGTCTTGTTTTCTTCTTGTTTGGATTCAGCGCCTTTCACCGCCTGGTTTTTGACACATTCTAGCCTCGATCTACCTTGTTCTTCTACATCTTCGACATTATGTACAACTTTTCTTTTGGCAATATTATCTAGATCATAACAGCCCTTGCTCTTACGCCACTGCCTTGCCTCTCCCTCAATTAATCAGCAAGTCTCTCTCTGATTGCAAGAAGCTCGGGATTTTGACGTCCCTGTTTTCATGTAAAGACAATAGCAATCACGCAATCGTCCCGTGTCATGAGGACGTAGGAACTTTTGGGATGGTCTAACCCTGTAATAACCCTAATTTCTCGGGCTCTAGAGGTGCCGCTGGTCACGAACTGCAGACACCAATTCCTCGGAGTTGAAGGGAAGATCTGGGATCAACTGGAGGGGGGGGGGGAGACTGTTCGCTGGCCAGAGCAAAGCCGCTGAGTTGTTTTGTTCCCTTATCTCTTATGAATGAGTCCCGGCCTGTGGTCTTCTGACCTATGTCTATAATCGTGCATTACAACACATTGGATTCCAATTACCTGCTTTTTTGTTGTGGTCTGTGCGACGGAATCTGATAGAAACTTACAGCTCTTGCTATGATATATAGACGAAAAGTAAAACAAAGGAAAAGAAAAACAAGCTTGGCTCTTGTGTTTCGTCTCACCGCTTGTAGCTTGGACGCTTGGTGGGGCTTTATTGCAACCTTTTATGATCAAGATTTCTTCCAAGTTCTACGACAACTATTCCTGCTTTCTTTCCTGACATGTGATTCTTTTCTCCATGTCAGTTTGTAGCAACATGGCGGAAGCCTGTATTTGCTTGTTTTTTTTTCTTCTTTTCTCTAGTATCCATGCATTTCCCAACAAAACCTGTTGACGATCACCCAGCAGATTTCTTTTCTGACATGTGAAAGAGCTTAGAATCAAGGCCCGTGGAAACAAACTGAATAACCAACATGCCAGCGCAGTTCTGTTGTTCTCCCCCGTCCTTGTCTTCTACTTGGCCTTTCCCGCCCACGCCGTCCCCCCCACCAAAAAAAAAAAGAAAATAGTGGTCGGTTGGCCTGCTTGTAAGTGGCTCTAAAGAGAACTTGCAAGAGAGAAAAACAAGGACCACGCATATTTATTTTCTTTTTTTGGGCGGGGGAGGAGGGGTTCGTTCTTTTGGTACTTTCATTATACTGTTTCTTTTCCCGTCTCCTTGTCTCCCATCCTCTCTATTCAAAGCCTTTCGTCATCTTTGCCGCTTCCCCTCAATGTCAGTGAACTAACTCATCGACGGAGTCCGGAAAGAAGGATTTATAAGAAGTCTAGAGGGAAAGTGTAAGAGAAAAAATACACAAAAAAAAAAAAAAGAATTCTAGACTCGAGCTAATTGGGGATGTCGAGTCCCCGAGTCCTCGAGTCCTCGAGTCCTCGAGTCTCGTTGCCACTAGTGATTCAATTTGAGGCAGAGTAGTTGCTTCCTGTGAAGGCGTGCTTTCCGTAGTGGCTTGCGTTAGCTAGCTTGTGTCATCTTGGGTGCGAATGGCTCAAGAATATAAGCTTTCCCCCTTTTTAGTAGTGAAATAAAAGGTCTGGATAAGACCTTCTCGATACGTTCTTTGCTGATCTGTCTTTCTTTTATTCTCGCTTGTTTGATTCTCCTTTCAGAAATATTTCACATTTTCCTACGCATATCTGTCGATTTTCTTCCATTGACCTAACTTGGCGCGCTCTTCTCTTCTCATGTTGGTGTCACAACGGCTTCGATATATCATCCCGGTCTAACGTTGCATCCTCTTTTCTACTTTACTTGGACTATCGGATCTTGGTTCCGTGGCCTTGGACCACGAAATACGCCCATATACAACACACGCCTCTCACAACAGGTACACGCGCACATACACACACACAAACACACAAACACACAAACACACAAACACACAAACACACAAACACATACTTCTTGTTGTTATCTTTCTCCTCTCCTCTTCTCTCTTTTCTTGGCCCTCGTGTTCCCGACCGCTTCACCCTCCTCGTCTTTGTTTCCCAACCAAGAAACCCTTTTTTGTCTCTTTCTTACTCTATCCTTTCCTCTTATCTTCTATCTTTCCTTCCATAGCTGCAATCCCTCTCAACCAACACCAGCGCATCGCCCGGAATCCTTCTCTATCTAAACTCTGGCCCTGGTCGTCCTTGTATCCCCCTTTTCCCTGCTATCAACAAGCTAATACCAAAGAGTTTGACTCAACTGTTTTGACTATAAGAGGCTTTACTTGGCCCAGGTACAAACCGCCCTCTTTCTTGTCTTGCTTCTTATATCCTTCTTCAGCTGTTGTCTCTTCTCCTTTGGCTCATATATCTTGGTCTCACAGTCTCTTGTCTTTTTCTATTCCGCTTTTCTGAGCTTTTGTTTTGGTTTTACCAAAGTCTCACCTATACGGACGCCCAGCATAGCCTAATCCAGCCCTTTTCTCACAAACAACCCTTTTGTCTACCGAGGCGCCTTGGTCTTGACTGTGAGACCTTGGAGATTTTCCGTATCCGAGACTTGCCCATACTGCCTTTCTCCAGGTTAGAAGAAGCGCACATAGGTTTCTGTAGACTACAAAAGCAGCAGAGAGTCTCTCGTTTCTTCTCATCTGCCGGCCGTGTCTCTCAAGCCTTTCCACACCTCTCCACTGCCTTCTCCCTTTTCTTTTTTTTCCACATCTAATCCACCACTACCCCACGTCACTGAATCATGGCACCTGATTTGAACTCGATGCCTGCATCGCCACTCCTTCGTACCAATTGCAATGTCAATGACAATGGCTTCATTGCCGGGTACCCTAACAGCGCCAGTAGTGTCTCTTCAGAGTCTGGGTCAGGCCTTGCTTCAGGTTCTGGCAGTGACAAAACATACAATATACTGTATATCATGGCCGACCAACTCTCAGCCCCATTTCTCAAAATGTACAATCCAGATTCGCAAATCAAGACTCCCAACCTAGATGCACTGGCTGCCAAGTCCGTGCAGTTTGATTCTGCGTACTGTCCATCACCGCTGTGTGCACCCTCGCGTATGAGCATGATCACCGGTTTGTTGCCCATGAAGATTGGTGCCTATGACAATGCCACCCAGATCAGTAGCGATGTGCCTACCTACGCTCACTATTTGCGTATGCAGGGCTACCACACCGCTCTAGCAGGCAAAATGCACTTTGTCGGTGACCAACTTCACGGCTACGAGGACCGCCTGACTAGCGACATCTATCCGGGTGACTTTGGCTGGGTAGTGAACTGGGACAAGCCAGACACCCGCCTGGAATGGTATCATAATGCTTCGTCGATTCTTCAGGCTGGAACGTGCGTGCGGAGCAATCAGTTGGACTATGATGAGGAGGTTATGTACAAGTCGACTCAGTACTTGTATGACCACGTTCGTCAGGGCGAAAATGCCCGGCCATTTTGTCTGACCGTGTCTCTAACACACCCGCACGATCCATACACCATTGAAGAGAAATACTGGGACATGTATGAGGGCGTTGATATTGACTTGCCCAAGGTCCGCATTCCCCGTGAAGAGCAGGACGCTCACAGCCAGCGCCTACTCAAGGTGTGTGATCTATGGGACGAGAACTTCACTGACGAGCAAATCAAGCGAGCCCGGCGTGCGTACTACGGCGCTGTCAGCTACGTCGATGACTGCATCGGCAAATTGCTCAACACGCTGAAGAAGTGCAAGCTTGATGAAAATACTATAGTGGTCTTCAGTGGCGACCACGGCGATATGCTAGGCGAGCGTGATCTATGGTATAAGATGAACTATTTTGAGCCGTCGGTCCGTGTGCCATTGCTGGTCTACCACCCACACAAGTACACGCCGCACCGTGTGACTAGTAACGTGTCGACCATGGATATTTTACCCACCATGTGCGACCTAGCTGGAACTAAGCCCATGGCCGAACTGCCGCTCGATGGCCGCTCGCTGATACCTCACTGCGAGGGCCGCGGTACTGATGCAAAGGTCTATGCTGAGTATACTGGCGAGGGCACCATCCAGCCCCTGATGATGATCAAGGATAAGAACTGGAAGTTTGTCTACTGCCCTGCTGATGAGACACAGCTATACAATCTTGCGGACGACCCACTTGAGAGAACAAATCTTGTACATCGCCTCAAGAAAGCAGGCCCAGTAACACCCGCATTGCAAGCTGCTGAGATGAAGCTGCGAGAGTTTGAGGCAGAGACTGCGGCCAAGTGGGACTTCGAAAACATCACCAAGCAGGTTCTGCTATCGCAGCGCAAACGTCGTCTGGTTTGGTCAGCACTGACACGCGGCCGCTTCACGAGCTGGGACCATAACCCCGAAGATGATGGCCGCGCTAAATACATCCGTTCGCAGACTGATCTTGATGATCTGGAGCGTTATGCGCGGTTTCCCGCCGTCGATAAGCATGGCCGTGAACTAGATCGTTACTATGCTCGGTCGTAGGAGCTAGAAGAAAGCTCTAAGCCTTCTTATATCTGGCTAAAGAGTCATTAGCCTTTCATTTCCTTCTTGATTTTTTGTTGGTATCCCGTAGTATTTTTGATGTTCGACTGTTTTAGTTTAGCATGTGTTGGGACACAAAGCGAGCGAGTTTCTTGTTTTCCTAGTCTAGTTTTTTGTTCTTATGAAATGGTGTTTTTGCAAACTATCACGACAGATGAATTGCGATAACGACAAACATTCAGCCTTCACACAAGTGATTGTTATTAGCAAAGATAGAAGCTCATTAGCAACCCTCATATGATGTTCAAACATCGCCAAGTGTTAAGAGAACTTCCGCGGTCGTTCCGGATAAGCCTCGGTTAAATAGATTAGGGCTTGGCTTATCAGAAAATGGGGGAGGTGTGCATAAAAGGAACAATCACGGATAGTTATTTTTCACTTCAAATCTTGACAAATCATGGACCAATTTTTACACCAAGTCTGGTACGACTTGAGCCTGTCGCGTGATGTCGTATCACAACTTCGTTTTTTTTGTTGGGAGAACTTCAGCCATTGTTTAGGATAAGCTCCGGGTAAACTGATTGGGGCTTTGCTTATCGGAAAAAATCAGGCTGTGTATATAAGAAAGAAAAAAAACAAGGGACAACTGTTGATGTAACTTAGACTCTTAATAAAACTAAGGACCAATTTTTACAGGTTATGAGCCTCTATTGAATTACCTTCGGAGAACAGCAAAATGTTCTTGGGATAAGCTTAAAGATATGCTTTTCGTGTTCTAGAAGAACGATTTATTTTTCTTTATTTCATTTCATCATCACACGATTTTACAACCATGTTGGTAAAACTCAGAGCGATCAACCGGTCGAAGTAGGAAATGTGTTTCCTATATCAGTTGAAGAATGATGGGTCATGTTGCCTACTCGAAGAGAACCCAGATGGAGGGTGTGGAAAGAGATGGTGCAAGACCGGGAAGCCAAAGGAATTATGAAGAACAAGCGATGCGATTGCTGACACCGTCGTTGAACGAGAGGCGCAACATTACGACGACAAAGCGCACAGTCAAAGAAGCATAAGAGATCCTCAAAAAGATCTGTGCATTGGATCGGGTCGAAGAGATCGAAAGGAGATGAACATGCTCCAGAACTGGTACTGCATAAAACGATGTTTCTGGAGTTCCACGGACAGACTGCACTGAGCTAAGGGACAGTGCTCAAGATGTTCGTGGTTGGACTCCCGAGATGTGGCATAGGATTGCTACACAGAAGTTGACAGTTGATCAAGTTGTTAAATGTCCGCCAACCATGTTTGGATCTAACAAAGGCGTTAAAGCCAACGGGCTATACACTAGCGTGCGGTTGAGCCGATCAACGAGTACGCCCGGATCAAGGAGAGAGAGAAGATAGCCGATCGGTCCGGGAAAGAGGACGCGGAGGCTTAAAGACGAAAGATCCAACGTGCCGAGCTCGAAATCACATTCGAAAACATAATATCGCTTGCTGGGAATAGTGAGGGCGACTCACAATCCGTGCCCAGCGTAGTGGAGATGTTAAATGATCTCTACTATGTCGCCTGTGGTAGCCGCGCCATTTATATTCACTTGCCGGTGGCAGTTAGCCATGCCATAATGCCCCTGAGGGCATGGTGGTGAACAGCCGGCGTCTGGAAGGCCAGGATGCCATGATCCGGGAGGAATACGGTGAAATGCAGATTCCTGACATCGACGAAGTGTCCACCATCGTATCTCTTGCTAATGTTAGTTAGGAGGGTAGGGAATACATAGGTGGCGGGTTGATGGGCCGACACGGTGCCGCGGCGCGCCATGCGCCGCGGGCACAGTCCGTGTCCGGTAACAGTTACACCAAACCTGAGGCCGGTGGACAGAAGCCCCTTCACCCAAGTGTCACATCTGGCTCTGCAATAGGATTCGCAGATGACTGAACGTCTCTTCGTGCCCATGCGCTCACCCCTGTTCGTGCCATCCTCCACATATCGATTTAATGCTGCCATGTCTCGTCATGTCCTTCAATGTCTCTTCACGTTCTCTATTCCTATGCGTCCCAATGTTTTAAAACTTATTTGTTTCATTCGGGGATCATAAGCTCTACTTTGCTGCATATACTCGTATACTCATGTACTCTGTATCGCCGTCCAGTGGCGTGTCTATGATATATGTGGGATCCACAACATTGCAGAAGACGCCGTAATCGGAGGCCGTAGTGTATGGTTCAACATACACTTTGTCACGTCCATGAATGCTGAATGTGCATGTTGCCGTTGGCAGCCATCGTTGAAGATGGACTGAGGTGGGCAACCGAAGTGGAAAAAGGGGAGGGTGACGGAAACCATCAAGTATAAAAGGAGAGCTGTGAGCCATTCGCCCGTTATACAGTTTTCCTTCTTTCTTCATCTGACAATTAAGTTTTCATTATCGGTACAACTTTGTAACATTACAAGTTCCGTAACAGTGCATATTATTGCCTTTACTTCCGGCATTAGTACATCACATAAGCCGGGCTCCTCGAGAAGATCACGTAGCGTGCAATGCAGGACTATATCCTTGATGCGTCTAGTTTTCAATCCAATAATTAATGATCTCACGGATGTTGCACCGTACTCAGGCATAGCCTTTCACAAACGTCAGCAAGATCAGGGAAGAAGTTTTCATTAAGTCGCCTGAAAATGTTGATTGCCCTGAGGGAATGGTTGCGAAGCTAGATAGCTGCTTATATGTGCTGAAACAGACAGCAACCGCAACATAAACACCAGAAGTCGAGTACATTGGCCTCACATCATGCAGTCAAGCAGTGGATTATGGAAGGTCAGATTAAGATTGGATATAGTCTAACGGCTAAGATAGCGGCTGATGGGTTGACAAACCCACTTGGTCATCAGAAGATGCCAGGATTTAGGACAAACGTCGAGGTACGAGACCCACGAGCATCATGGCTCCGAGAACCCACTTCTCCGGAACTCCGGGAGAGTGCTGGGGGATGTTGAGATATCCACGATCGTTCCGGATAGTCTCCGGGTAAACTGATTGCGGCTTGACTTATTGGAAAAAATGAAGAGGTGGATATAAAGGAAAAGATAATAGATAGTTATTTTCACTTAACATCTTAATAAATTAAGGACCAATTTAACATGTAGCTCTACGCGTAGTCACGTGCATGCGTGAACAGGTAATCACGTCAAGACATATTTCCTCTATCCTGCTTCCTTCCACCAGCGAGCCGTAGCCTTGCGTCACCGGTCCCACAAAAAAAACCTCTCAATCTCAAGCCTTCCGTATAGGACATTGCATCGCAATCAAAATTTCTCAGCCTTGCGTAAACAACATTACCCTATTTTCTTGTCATCTTCAATTCTGCTCCTTGGCTCATAGACAACTGTCATGGCTTCATTAAAGGTCTCTCCCGATGAGCTTCGTGCTCTCGACCAGGCTCGCCAGCGCTTTATGCAGCTGTCTAACAGTATTGGCAGCCTCAAAATGGACATTCACAATGCAAACCCACTCCCAAGCTTGTACGTCATACGTCCATAAGCTATGTGCCTTCTTATGCTCTTTGCGGTGATAACTGGCGCCTACTTCGTTCCTTCGGAGAATGTGCATCTAAAGCCTGAAATCGTGTATGCTGACTCGAACTCCGCAGAGCATCGCTGCATGCAACCGAAGACATTATTTTCAAAGACCTCACATCTCTGCATGACCTTATCGATCAGAATAGCGACCTGTTCCAGCGTCTTTCAGTCCATCCCAGCACCAATTTCCCGGGCCGCACACACGAAAATGTGCTAATGCAATTGATACGTAAAAAGCTTGAGCCTGATGTCGAAGAGCTCGTTGGGCAAGGCCGTGTGCGTGGTGCAACTATCTCGGCCGGGCCCGGCGGTGAAAAACTCAACGGTACCTCCAGCAACGGCGCTACGAATAATACCGGCGACTCTGCTCCACCATTCAACCCCAGCAACAACATGATCGCTGCTGCTCGCACCGAGTCCATCAACGCTGAGCAGCTTTCAGAGCTGCTCAACATGTGGTCGGAGATACGCAACTGGCTCACCAAGCGAGTCATCATGTATGCTACTCAGGAGGCGCAAGAGCTCTTTACCGCGGCTGAGAAGGAAGCTGGGGAAGAGTCTGTACGCACCGGACTCCGGCATAGCTTAGACTGGGACAGCGAGGATGAAGATGCAGACGAAGAGAGCAACCAAAGCGCCAAGCGCCACAAGGCCGAGGTGTTTGTTGACCCTGAGCGAGTGCTAAGCTTTTGCTTCAAACTTGATCCGGAAATGCCCGCCAATTTTGACTTTGAGTCACGACGACCAAAGACGAAGACGAACGCTTTGCCGAGACGCTGAATTAAATAAACATTGGCCAGTGGCTTGGGCCTTCTGGTAAAGTTTTGAATTTAGGATAGCATGGCGTTATTTGGGCTTACAATATAGGTTTCCTCGGTTTTTTTTTTTTTTCTTCAGTTGTTTTCTCTTATTGCTAGATCTTGTTTTGATTCATAACAAGGGGAGGGGCGCGATCGTATGTAGTTTATGAAGAAGTCTCTATAAATGTAAAGGCCACAAGACAAATGTGCAAGCCATCGGCTGTTATGCCATCCCCACTCGATAAATCTTCACTACAACACCACTATTGGCATTGTTAATGTTGGCCAGAGTCAGATTCCGATTTATAACCCCGAGATCTTCTCTCCCCCTTCTTTTCTTGGCTACTCCGCGCACTCCTTCCTAGTTTCCACAATAAGTTTCACAGTGGCGATCGCCTCTCTTTATCGGTGTATGTACAAGAAGTATCTATACACATATAAAACAGATGTCGATGGCGATGAGTAATACAATCACTGAATCAAGAGCTACCAGGGTAGGAAAACAGCAATCTTTCCAAATGCTCTGATCATCGAAACACTCGGGGGAACCTCAATGCGTCCTCGGAAAAACCAAGAACCAAAACAAAGTGGCATGACGGCGATTGGTGTTTGCTCCTGTCCTTTGGTATCGGACATGAAACTGGTCTCATATCCAAGGGAAAAGAAAGAGCGTCCATTTGCTCACACCATCTAGACACGCAATGTACACAAAGGACAAAAGAAGAAGACGTGAAATGCACAAAATATACGCGAGACAGAAGAAGCCACAAAAGCACACAGTAGATACAAAGTATATGGACAGACTATTGGTGGTAGCAAATCCGGGACACAATGGCAGTAGGAAGTTCATGAAGTAAAGTACTTGGTACCCGGTGGCACTTTGTGATATGCAGGATAGCGACCAAGTGCTGCTTACAGTATGCGGGATATGGGCGGGTTCGTTGCGAGCAGATATCCGGCCAAGCAACCTCAACTATTGCATGCGGAATAATATGACATCCACTGCTATGAAATCTATATTCTATAATCGTTGGATAATTAGACATAATAAACTAAATCTGATATCGCTGTGCGCATTTCTTTCTTCTGTTTTTATCCTCCCCGCCCCTCCATCATTTTCGTTCACCGATATAGTAACCCTAACCCTGCAATGTTGCAGTTACATCTCTAGGAATATAGAGAGAAACCGACGCTAGAAGAAGGGGTCGGTGGCGAAAAAATGCTTTGTTGATCAAAGAAGGAAGGAGGCGACAAGCGAGCTCCGGCATTAGTGCACTACGGTAGTAAGTAACAAACAAGTTGCAGGTAGGTTCAGGTACAAAATTTGTGGAGTCCCGTGCCTGCCTTGCCTTTTTCTCTCTTTCTCTCTCTCTCACTTGCGCACACCACTGTTGTTGCACTGTTCGTTTGCACACTTTGGCACAGTTTTCGTTTTCGGCTCTTGCAACATGGTCGGGAATTGGGACTGACTACCCAACTAGTTGCGATAAGAAGGTAATGCGCGAAAGCAAGCGGAAGCAAGCAGAAGCAAGCAGAAGCAAGCAGAAGCAGCAGGCGACTTTCGTATTTATCCTTATGTTGGGAAATCACTCAGTTTTGGTTCTTTCCGTTTTGGTGTTGGATAAAAGAATAGTTTTCAGTTCTTTCCTGTGCATGAGACAAAAAGAAGAGGCAGGCAACTGCAAGATGATATGATATGTATGTATGCACAGAAAACACAAGCAAATACAAGGCAGGGCGGAAAGGCAAATCCCGACAGCCAAGATGCAACTTTGAAGACTCTCTCTCTTCATCCCAAGTTCGCCTTCAAGATGGATGTTTGGTGCTGATTTAAGCTAGGCTCTGCGAACGCTGTTTGGAGAGAAAGCCCGCTTTCGTAGGAAGATTTACATTGTAGTCAAAACGTTCTTCCTTATTTTGCTAAAATGAGCCTTAACATAGTATCATTTCAAGACACTGCTGAAACGGGGTCATTTCCCGCCATTTGATGTGTATAACGCAAGTAATTGCAGGGGGGAGTGGGGGGGCGTAGGCGGAAAGCGTGAGGAAGGATAACGGAGACTCACTTCCCTCCCTCTTTGTAGAAACTGCCATAGAAGATGTCCCTTCCTGCCCCTATTTAAGGCCCACTGGGACCTAGTAGGTCCTAAAAGAGCAGATACCAATAGTGGCTAAACAGGCCTAGGTTAGCACAGCTACACCAGCCTGCACGCATCTTCCCCACTAAATTTCTATGCACTATTTCTCCTCTTCTCTCTCTTTTATTCTGCTCTCTCCATCCTACTTATTCTTGTTGTCTCTATTCATCCCTGTGTTCTCCCCCCTCTCCCCTCCCATCGTCTTTAAAACGTGATCCTTATTTGTTCATATAAAATCTGGCGAGCAAATCGACCACCGTTTTAAAGGTCCTCCAAGAACCACTGAGAAATTGGCTTGGAACGTCTTTTCTTTTGTTTCCTTCAAGAAGATCAAGAGTGTATGTACATCGCTCGATTCTACCGACGTTGACCTTTTTTTTTTTCTATTGTATGTTGCTCTGGCTAGTAACTTAATTGTTCCCTCCCCCCCTCCTCCATCATCTTATTTGGCAGACGCTTTGTTCCTCCTATGTCCTGTTTCTACAGCTGAGCTTCTCTCTCGCTCATTCAACCAACAACCTTCAACCTTTCCTTTGTCCGTCCCGGTCTCAATCTCTGCACCGATACATACATACATACAGTCAGGCAGAGCAAGAAACGACAATAATAGATACAAAAACTGTCGAGCTGATATCCATTCTCGCCAACGATCATCATCGCGTCCACGACCACGCCCACGACCACGACCACGACCACAACCACACATACACCCTTTACACTCCTCACATCATGGGACTCCGCCTCGGCAGGCTCTCAACAGCCTTATTACCCAGCTTCATCAGTGATCGCTGGGATCCTTTAGGCCCTAAGAAATACAAGATGCATCCCACTTCATACCTTGACGGCCTTCGAGGGATTGCCTGCTTGATTGTGTATTTCTGCCACTATACCGAAGAAAACCATTACCATTTGTCACGATACTACTGGAGCGAAAACTCAGTCGGTGCCTTCATTCAGCTTCCCTACTTCCGTCTCATCTTCTCTGGTCGTCCTATGGTGCATATCTTCTTTATCATGTCTGGTTTTGCTCTGTCTCTCAGGCCCCTCCGCCACATCCATGAGGGTGACAACGACAAGGCCTATTCTGCAGTAGCTTCATCCATTATCCGTCGCCCTGTTCGTCTGTTTGGACCATGCGTTGTATCGACTTTCTGTGTTGTCGTCTTGCTGCAAATGGGCCTACTATGGCAGCCTATGGCCACTGTGAGCCAGCAGGTCTACAGCTGGCTCTGGGTGCTGGGCAACCAGATTTGCTGGCCTTGGGAGTGGGAACATGACATGATGCCTGGATATGATATTCATCTATGGACCATTCCGATCGAGTTTTGCCATTCCATGCTAGTTTTTCTAGTTTTGATTCCGATGGTAATTGTCAAGCCCTTGGTCCGACTAATTGTTATTCCATGCATCGCAATTTACTGCCAATGGAGCGGTAACTGGGCCGGCTTCGAATTCGTTGCTGGAATGTTTCTAGCTGAGATTTACCTGCGCAAAAATCTGCCACAAACAGGAATGCTTGGCCTCCAACCTGTCTCGGAAAAGGGGGTAAGCGAGTCGCCTCAGGTCACCCGCAAGGTATTCCGCACAACATTTTTGGCCGTCGGCCTTCTAGTCTGCTTCTATGTGGATGGCTGGCCGAATCTGGACCGCGACATGACACCATTTTTCAAATCGCTGCACGACATGACCCCAAGCAAGTCGACAGTCGAGGGCTACCAGGCAATTGAAAAGTTCTGGTTCAGCCTTTCCGGCTTGTTTGTTGTTTGGGCGTGCGGCGAAATCGAGTGGATTAAATCAATACTAGAGCACGGCATCTCCCAATACATGGGTCGGGTCAGCTTTTCTGTCTACATTGTGCACGGCCCAGTTATGAACGTGATTCAACGACGAGTTCTCGGCCGATTAGGGGAAGCCCCTGTTGGCGAGCCGGGCGAAGAAGGCTATTCTCCAGGCGTGGAGCCGTCAGGAATCAACGGGTTCTTTGGACTGTACACGCCGACACAAATGATGATGTCGTGGTTGGCAGGCCTTATCGTCATGGGTCCTGTAGTCTTTGCAGTGGCAGATCTGTTTTGGCGTTACGTGGATATCCCGATGATTAACCTGGCCAGACGTGTAGAAAAGGCATGCATACGGTGAGAGACGCTGAGTCGGGCGAGAAAGAAAGAGGCTTGCTTACGCTTCCGCCCGTCCGTCGTCCCATTTCATGATGAACAAATAAGGGGGAGGGGTGGGGGATGCGTGTAAGTCTGAGGATAAGTGGGGCCGAACAGACCACAACACATACATTGCATTGGCACTGGCACTAAACGCTGGGCGTGAGAGAAGGGGTGGGTTACATTATAATATCATGTGCATTTCTTTTGTTCTTTTTTTTGTTCTTTTTTTTTTCTACAGCTATTTTCTTCAATACCATACACATTTCTTTTTTTCTTTCACCTTTGCGATATTATTTCTAAAGTGAAGCAAGCTGGCCGGCCGCCTATCAAACGTGTATGAGTGTTGTTTTAGAGGGAGAGACGTCAAAACAAAGAAATATTCGCTTCGATTTAGAGGGGGAAAGCTTCTGACATTAGACTGGACTTGGGCTGGACTTGGCTCTTTTTTAGCGCTTCCTTCTCCCCCCAAAAGGCATACAAGGAACAGGGTCTCAACCCGCCAAGTTCCCCTATAAGGATTGATTACAGGGATATACCTTCTGTACCCCCGAGGGAAGACATTCCAATGTTTCAGTGGCTGAAAAGGCCTGTTGGCCTGTTGAAATAGAGAACAGAGAGATAAGGACGCCGTAAGAAAAGTGATTAATTAGGGGAATTTATAGCTTAGACGAAGGTGTAGGGACAGCTTCTTTTTTCTCCTTTTTCTTTTTTTTTGTTTTGTTTTTCTTTTCTTTTTTTTTATTATTATTCTTTATTTTCTCCCTTTTCTTTGACAGCAGCCGAAAGTTTTGAAGTTCCGTCGATAAATTTGGCGGTTAAATGTCTCTAAATCGCAACCCCCTCCCGAGATAAGGCGGCGGAACGAAACCAGCAAAACTCGGAAACAAAAAGAAGAAAAAAAGAAGCTTTTTTTCTTTCTTCTTTTTTACTTGAGCTTCTTCTGGCGATGTTTGCGCCCCCGACTGTCTACCGGTTGCAGAGCTCTCTTCGTACTTAATACTGAGACTTACTCGTGGCCTGGTCTGGTCACATGACTGTCTAGCCATAAAGCGTGTCTCACTGTCGAATTGACCCACTAGTCATCTGATTGGCTGTCGCCTCCCATGATCACCATCAAAGTGTGTTAAACGTGTATGAAGATGTCGATGATGATGAATAGTCGCCAAACACACGCATCAAGCAACACTAAGCGGACGGAGCTACATGACGACTCCTCGGGCTTTGTATGGGCGCTCTTAGCTTTCCCTTTTGCCCTTTTGTCTAGACCGTCTCCCCCTCCCCTCTCCTCTTCTTTCTTGCTTTCTTTTCTTTTCTTTTCTTTCTCTTCTCACATATCCGCCTCCACTGGTTCATCTCCTTGTGCTTTGCGTCTCTCTTTTTTTTGCCATCTTGTTTATACTTTTGCTGCTGCTGCTCTTCTTCCATTTTCTCTTGTCTTTCTTACCCGTTCTTTATGCTACATACGAAGCTCACAGGCTGGCCTGGCTTATAACCACTCGCTTTTGCAATCTCCTCAATCGTTTCCTCCTGTCTTTGCATCTCTCTACCTTGACGTCAGTTGTTTCGTGACATCCTCTAATTCACAAGCATGAAAGCTTCCATCATCCTGCTAGCTGCTAGTGCCGCTCTTACTCAAGTAAGTCCACAATCACAACGCCCTTGAAACCCTAACATAACCCTTATTATGCGATATAAGTACAAAGTAGTCAGTCGTGCTGACCAGCAGGCAAACAGGCTGCAGCTATAACTCGCGACTCTCTTCCCGTCGTAGAAAGAAGGGGATTCCAAGTGACTGCAAGAACTGTAGACGACAAGCCCAACCCAGTCGTAGGCGACTCGACACCGGTTCATATCCGCCAGAATAAAGACAAAGACAGCGGAGACAGCTCACTATCACAAGTGCTGTCAACCTTTTTGGGCGCGGATCAGGCAGCTCCAGTATTAGAATTTTTAGGGCAGCTAAATGGCAATGCGAACCCAGGCGGAAACACGGGCGGAAACACGGGTGGGAATACGGGTGGGAATACGGGTAATAGAGGCGGCACGGGTGGTGGAAACCGGGGTGGGACACCTGCTAATGGCGGTACGCCCGGTGGGGCTGGGCGCGGACGCGGACGCAACAGGCGTCCAGTCCGCACGACCGCACCTCCCGCAGGCGGCGGAGCGCCCGAACCCTCATTCCCTCTTGTCTTTGGTACTAGCCAAGCAACCCCCAGTCCCATCTTCCTCACGCTGACGGGTACAGCTGCCGATGCGGCGGCGCCGACGGGAGCGAATAACAATAATACAGTAGCACGCGGAAATCTGCGGGCCCCTGCAGAGGCTACGCCTACGCCTACACCTACACCCACGCCTGTGCCGGTGTCGACCAAGACCAAGACGCCCGAAAAGACGCCAAACCCTACACCAGCTCCTGAAGCGGCCGAGGCTGCAGCGTCAGGGCCCGGCTTGATCGTGTTCTCACTCCCACCCACAGTACGGACAACGATCCTCCCTCCGCCCCCGGTAGAAGCACCCGCTGTTACTCCACCTTCTTCTTCTTCTTCTTCTTCTTCTTCTTCTTCTTCTTCTTCTTCTTCATCCTCATTGCCTTCATCCCCGCCTCCTTCACCGGCACCACCAGCTCCACCTGCTGTGCAAGCTACTCCCTCACAGCCAACCCCCTCTATACCAAGTCAACAGCCAACACAAGCGCCCAAAGCTACTCCGGCCGCGACTCTCCCGGCTGTGTTGCCGAGTAAAAGCAACATAGAGGCAGAAGTGGGTGGAGTCCCACCAGACTTGAGCGGCGTAGCGCTGTCGAGTGCGCTAAATTTAGGAGCACTAGGCGGTGGACTGTGAGAAAAAAAGAATGTTCAAGACGAGGGCGCCGGAAGCTTCTGGAAGTCGTAAATAGTATAGCCTCATGATTGCGTGGGCACTGGTTGTTACACGCAATCAGGTTTTGTACATAATATATAGTATCGCGTCGCCGGGTTTAGAGTTGTCTGAAGATAGTTGTAGGTGCACAAAATGTTTTGGGGGGCGAGGAGCGTATAGCTGGCGTTTTGCGCAAGCGTTAATGTATAGTTGGTTTTATATCCTGTTAGCTTGCGCAGCTACGTGCACAATTCTTCTCCTCTCTCTTCTTTCTATAGGCTCTTCTTTCCTCTATTTTAACTTCTATTGCTTCTAGGATGTCAGGCTTTCTTCTTGGCAGCAGGATTGGCTGCTGCTGCGGCGGCGGCGACAGCGGCTTTTGCCTTTCTCATCTGCCTCTTGCTCATCTGTGGTTCTGTGGCGCTGCCAGTGCTGTCAGCAGTATCAACTTTTCTTTTCTTATCGTAGGCATCAACCCCAGCACCAGCCATCTTGACAACATTCACCACGCCTCTAAACCCCGTACGCTTGATACCTTCGTTAACGACTAGACCACGCGGAACCTCGCGAACAGCCTCGCTGCCACGCTCGCGCTGGAGGCCAAATACCTCGAGAAGGTTTACTAGATCCACAGGAGCGCGCAGGTCCAAAGCACGACCTCCTTCTCGTGCACCGCTGCTGACGACAATGCCGCGGCCACGAGTGGCGCGCACAAGTGACACAAAGTTGGCGACCCAGGTGGCTTTGAGGGCAGGGTCTGCGCCACGCACCATCTCGGCATAACACACCTCGAAGCGCAACCCACGGCCGATAGCCGTCATGCATGGCTTAGGGCGGAAGGGGTAGGGGTGGCGTTGCGTCAGGTCTAGCGATATGAGCGGGAAATCCTGTATGTTAAGGCAGGCGGATAGAAAGGCCTTTTCGGAGGTAGGCCGCACAGCAAGGATATCGTAAAGCGGCACAAGCGTTTGTAGACGGTGGTTTTGGGCAGGGTCGTCGAGGATGACAGTAGCACGGCGCAGGATTGTGGGATGACGTGGGGGCTGTGACGGTTGGGATGGCGGCAATGCAGCGGCAGGAGCGGGGTGTGATGACAGTGACGGGGACAAGGACTGTAACTGCGATTGGATGGCAGCAACGGAGGCCGGTAGTGCGCATGGAGGCGGAGGCTTGACAGGCACAGGAGCCTGGATATTTGTGTTAAGGGCCACAGTCTTATATCCCAAAGTAGAGGCATAGGCTAGTAGGGCATCAAGCTCAGGCCCGGCGTCAGAGTCGGAGGCGGTTTTGGGTGGCCAGCCGATGTTGAGGTCGAACATGTTCGGCAAGAAAACAAATGTATGGATTTAAGCTTAAAGGGGGATCGTGTTAGAGCTTGTTGGAGCGTATAGGAGAAGGCTGACGAGTTGATCTTGAAGTAGAGGGCTTAAGGGGGAAAAGGGGAGGCTGAGAAGGCTGAAGGGCTAAAGCTTGACAGCTAAACTATCGGGACAAGACAAACGCAGGGACGGCAGAAAAAAAAAAAAAGAGCCGAAAATATGTGGGGCCGTTGTTAAAGGCGGTGAGCATCGTAGTTGAATGTAAAACAAGCAGCTATCCAACAAGGTTCGTGGAGCATGCATTGTCCATGGCAAAATTCAAGGTAGTAACTTATGTTGTTTTTGTCTTAATTTTTTTTTTTTTTCTTGGCAAAAAAAATTGCCTTGGCTCAACTCAGCCTCTTTTGGCTTTGTCTCATGGGTTGCGTTGCGCGTTACGTTTACGTTTTCCTTGAGTTCCGTGAGAGTCGATGGTAGAAGAAAAGAGGAATCAAAAGGCTTGGCGATAAAATCAGCCTATTAAAGCGAGTAAGCGGGTGGCCAAGGAAAGAGCCAAGTCTCCGTGATTAGGCCTCTTTGCAATGTTCCCTGCTTGATTGCGTCTGGCTGCCTCTTTCCTTCAAAATCAGGTCTTTCCTTCCTTTTTTGTCGATCTTCCTTCTCTGTTTGATATTTAATATTTTTTTCTTTATTTTTTTTTTTCTTCCTTATTTTCTTTCTCCCCCCCCCCACATTTACACCAAAGTTTGGAACTTGGACATATACACATACAAAAAAAGAGGAACGCCTTAGAACTAAAGCTCAAAGCTACTCTTCCCTGCTGTTAATCGTGAAAACGGCCGTCGCGAATTTCAGGATTTATATTTCTTTTTATATTATCGTTGACTCCGGACAGCCTTTTTTTTTTTCTCCTTCTGTTTCAACTTTTCGATTTTTCTTCATCTCCCTTCTTCACTATTCTTTCCACCCTCTTCCCAAAAAAAAAAATCAAAAATCAAAAATTAAAAACTGACATCATCTTCTTCGCGTCACTCTTGCTTGCGATTACTATTGGTGTTTCTAGTTCAAAGTCCTCTGTCACTTCGTCTCCTCTCTCGCCATGTTCTTCTTCTTCACATTCGGTGAACATACCTTTCGCAAAGATGTCTCGGACTACCGGGGAATCGTGTGTCAGTGCCATAACTGCGGAAACATGAGTGGCCGTGTGGTCAAGTCCAATCCGTGGTTTACTTTCTGCTTCCTAGTAAGTCAGCCAACTCTTCGTCGTCCGTTGTCTCGCGAGAGGCGCTTCCTAAGCTTCTGCTGAGCTCCAGCTTCAAAGTTGCGCTCTCGGCTTGGCATCAGGCCTTCCCAGCCCTTTTTTTTGCCTGCGCACACCTGCTAACCTAATCTTTCCATGTCTCTAGCCCGTTGTCCCTCTCTCTATCAAAGGATATACCGATATCTCATGCCACATTTGCAACTTCGCCCAGCCGCTCACCAACCGCCCCGACGTACAAGCCATGGCCAGTGGCAGCTCTCCGGCCGTGCCGATGCAGCCTCATCAAGGCAATCCGACATGGCAGAACTCGAGTCAGCCGCCACCGCAGGCCTATGGCGCGAATTACGATGCGCATAGTCCGAACAAGCCGCCGGGTCAGTATCAGTAAAGCAACAGGAGTCTCGAGTCTGGAAAAGCATATCTAGGGGATGGGCTGGCTCTGCTGGCCCGCCGGACAGGCCTGGTGCTCTCTCCTTCCTACCTTTTTGTTTTTCGTTTCGCCAGCTGCTTTGCTGATCTGTACTTCCCTCGCTGTCTTGTTGCCACAGCCTGTTTTGCTTTGCTGTCATCGTCACCCTGGCTGTCGCCATGGTTCCACACCATCTCTGCCTCCCTTGTTTCTGGATTCCCGTACTATTCTTGACTTGTCTCCTTCTGCCACGCAACTTTGGCCACACTTTTTTTCTTCTACCTTTTATTCCCGATTTTCTTTTTCCATCTACGGCGTTCGATGGCAGCGTCAGTTTTGGTTTTATTTTATTTTTTTTCCTTATTTTTTTTATCTCGGTGTTTCAAAGATTTCATAAATTATTCCGGCTACTATACGACGCTTTTCTTTCTCTTCTTCGCTATGTAACTTATTTCTCAACCACTTTTTTTTCTTGTCTCTACGGCTGTTTTTTCAGACGAGTTTTCATATCCTTCTTATTATTTCCTTTGTCCTTCTTTATTATTATATATCCACCGTTTTTTCTCTCAATCCTTGTCTGCATTCTTGTGATCTAGTTTGTTGGTGTCTTTCATAGCTGTCCATGTCTGAATGCGTCACTTGACTTTTTTTTTTTTTTTTTTCTTTTCTGGCTCCTTCCCTTGCTTATGCTTGACGCGTCCAATGACGTCTTTGGACAATTCGTAGCGGGTACGCCACTGTAATTACTTCATAATAGGTCTGTTTAGTGGCATTTTGCTTTCTTGGGAGTGGGGGAGGGGCGCGCTAAGAAAAAAAAAAACAATAAGCCTGTATTTAGTGGCCTAGTGCTCTGATCCCCCGCTGGAATAGCGTAGTCTAAATACAATATAATGGCGTTTATTCTTGCGTTGTAGGTGCTGGCTCTACTTCTTCTCACTGCAATACAGAGTATACACGCTAAAATACAGCGTCTACTCCCTGTATTACAGTGGACCGCCTGTACAGCCTCCTCCTCCTCCACCTCTTCCTCCTTCTCTCCGTCAATACTTCCGCCTCTCTTTTCTTCCTCTCTCTTTTCACATCCAGGCCGACATCATGGCGAGTTATCGAGTTCTTAAGTTTGGTTCTCCTAATATTGGTTATCGTCTCGCCTAGTTCGCCCTCATCCACATCATTTATTTTTCACTTCTCTTCTACGCCAATCGTTATTTGCTTGCGCTCTGCCATAATAGAATCGTTATTACAAAAATATTCCCGCATCATCACGTCTATCATTCTCATCGTCCGCTCGTGTCTGCTCTTGTCCTACTTCCCAGCTTCCAGCTTTCTCCCCTCCCACAATGCCACATCGATCGGGAGCTTCCGTAGGTTACACATCTCAGCCACCGTCCGCCAAGAAATCGCCACCACTCATTCTTGTTGTATTGAGTCCTCCGCCGGCTAACTCCATCTACCTTCGTTCGTTGCGTCTCTTCTAGGACGGCCGTCGCGACCCGCGAAACCACCGAAAGTCTGCCTCCACGAATAACCAGACCCAGAGCATTTCCGTTGATAGTGTGCTGGGGTTTACGTCGCGGATCCCCTCCGGCCAGCCGCGCGGTCCGCCAAGTTCCTTGCCGTCAACTCCTTCAAACCATTCTACCACTGCTCCTAGTGCCTCGCCCAACTCTGCTATCTCCTCTAGCGTTCCGCCCACGTCCAATGCCCCGGCCTCTGACCTACGAGCCAAGCGCATCAAGCCGCCGCCAACCGCCAAACTGCCTGTCTTGCAGGCCCGACTAAACCAACGAGTTCCGCAGCGCTCAACCAAAACAACAGAAAAACTCGTCCTCCTTCCCGATGGAGCCGATTCACCACTGGCCACCGTTTCACCCGACGACGTGCTTGCTGATCCCGTTCTGACCAGCCATCGGCCGCTGCGTGATGACGAGCTTGACGAGCTCAAAAAGGGTGGCGCTATATATGGTCGTAGTTATGCGGAGTGGCTGCCTAAAAAAGACCGCAGTGACGGCAACGTAGCCCGCTTGACGGCCTACTGCGGCGCCCACGGATACAATGTCAATGCTGCAGCCAAGTTTGTTCGCGAGACTCATGGAGCCAAAGCCAAGCTATACGACGATTGTCTATACGTTATCTACGCACTACCGCTGCTTCCTGGTAGTGACGGCTATCGTGTACGCAGCCGCCCCATTCTCAAGACTCCCGGCTCGTCACGTACTGTGATTGACGAAGAGATTGAACGCGGAGAGCAACGTGTCGACCACTCGGCCTTTCTTGGGTTCCAGGGTGATGGTGGACCGGCTGATGCTATTTTGTCCCACGCTGCCTCGCATGACGCTGATCACAATGCACCCCCGCTGCCGCCCCGCCCCGAAAGGCTATATACCGCTGACGATAATGAGGACGAGCCGAACATTAGTACTTTAAGCAGGCTGCCGCCTAGCACGAACCTGTTTGCCGAGATGTTCATTTTTTCCTACGGTGTGGTTGTGTTCTGGAATTTTAGCGAGCAACAAGAGCGTCTGATCCTGGCTGACCTTGAGCTTGCCGATCACGATGATGTCATGAGCGAAACTTCAGGGAGCTCCGGCTCTGGCTCTGGCTCCGCCCCAGGGTCCGTATCTACCTCTGCTTCAGCCTACGGCTACGGCTCCACAATGCCTTCTGCTGCAGCTCAAGCTGCTGCTGCCCCTGCAGGCGATGCCGAATTTGACGAGGATGCTCTCGTACAGCAACCACTAGACCAAGACGAGTTTGAGACAGAGGAGTTCCACTTTGCCTACAGTGCCGATGTATCGCGACCGCGTATCTTTAATGATATGATTACGCTGTTGCCTGGATCAGACCACATGATCAAGCTAACCATCAGCCACGCAATCGCCCAAAGCACCAAGCTATGTTATTTTGAAGAGCGCATGACACAGACACTCAGCGCGGCGCAGAACATTCCAAAGCAGTTAGCCAAGACAGGCCAATTGGTCATGAAGCGCGAGCAAATTATGAGTATCATGGGTCAGTTGTTCAAAAGTCGTGTAGAACTGAATTTGTGTAAGTCTGCCCTTGTATGACGAATACCCTGAATACTTCCCCATAGAGTCTAACAAGCCATTTGCAGCTTCCAACATTCTTGATACGCCAAAGTTCTTTTGGGACTACGAGCCAACGTTGCATCCTCTCTACTCTGCAATTCGCGAATATCTCGAGCTTGAAAACCGGATCAAAGTTCTCAATGAACGATGCCAGGTCTTCCTTGACTTGACCGAGATACTTTCCGACAGCATCGCAGATAGCAACATGAGTACTATCACGTGGATCATCATCGTACTCATCATTGTCTCCATCTTTGTTACCGTTACCGAGGTACTAATTCGCGTCAGTATCTTGCGCAAGAATCAGGATAGTTCTATCCCTGCTTTAGACGTGGCTTTAAGACTAGGTGGTCATTTAGGCACCGCAGGCTTGGGTCTCGGATTCGCCGCCGCCAGTAGCCACGTATCTAACACCAATAACGATAACACCAACACGAGTCAGACCCAGACTACCCTCTCCTCCCACTCCCCCTCCCCCTCCCCTACCGACGGCTTGGCCACTTTGCTTGCGCTAGACTTGGCACGTCTCAATGTCAGCATGGAAGATCTGCGTCGGTGGAGTCAAATGTGGACGCCAGACCAGCGAGGGGCAGTTTGCGGCAGCGGCGTTGTGGGGACTACATGGACCGAGCTGTAGAGTCCCAGGTTTGCTCAGGCGTTTTCTTCTTGATTCTCTTTTCATTTCGTTAATCTGATTGCAAAAAGGACATTGGCAATGAAGGGGAAAAGGAGCACAAGGCTTGGCTTGGCTTTTTTTTTCTCCCCTTTTTTTTTTTTTTCTTTTTTTTTATTTTTTTCTTCCGTCATCTATTGTTTACTTTGTTTCTTAAAAATCACAGCGTCGGAGTTAAACGGCATCGCCATCTGGAATCGTCACCAACCCTTGTTCTAACCCTCGCCCTCATCTTTGCGCACATGCACAGAAATGTTATACGTAGTTTTCTTTTCTTTTTCTTTTTTTTTTCGTCTCTTAATTCTTCTTCCTTTTTTTCTTTGTTCTCCTTTTTTTTTTTTTTTTTTGTAAAGTAGATTTGAAATAAAAACACCAGAAAAGAAGTTTATTCCACAAGTTATAAGAAAACAACACAAAATACATACACGTAAAAAATACCTCGAGCCCTCGAAAAACAAACAAAACGACAGGTATATACACAAATCAAATCTAGCCAGAAGAACAAACAAAAGAAACCACACTTCTTCTCAACCTCTCGTTGCCCTTCTCTTCTCTTCTCTTCCACTAGCTCCACACTTCCGCCTTTAATCTCGGTCCATGTTGCTTAGCGCCATGTAGTCCCGCTCACGTCGACTGCGGTACATATCAAACAAGCCTGCCACCCAGGCAACTGGATGGATGTTCAGGTTCAGTCCGCGACCTGGGAAGCTAACTGGCTTGCCGGGCTTGACCGTGCGTGCGTCTTCCATGTATTGTGGCCGCTTCCAGAACTTGAGCAACAAGCTACTGGCAACCACGCTAACCGACGAGCAGGCCATGGCCGCACCAGCTGCCATTGGGTGCAAATGCAGGCCAAATGGCAGGAATATCCCCATGGCAAAAGGCAATCCAACAATGTTGTACATGCATGCCCAGGTGAGGTTCAGCTTAATACGGTTGAATATAGTGCGCGAGAGGTGGAGTGCCGCTGGGATTGACATCAAGTCATTGGGTCGCATGAGCACAATATCCGCTGTTTCCATTGCGACATCAGTGCCGCTTGCCATAGCAATGCCAATGTTAGCTGTTGCCAAAGCCGGCGAGTCGTTGATCCCGTCACCGACCATGGCAACACGCTCACCGCGTTCTTGCATGCCACGGATAATCTCCTGTTTCTGGTCAGGAGTCACACCGGCGTATACGTCCTCAGTTGAAATGCCAACAGCCCGTGCTACTGCCAATGCCGCAGGAAGCTGGTCGCCAGTCACCATTGCTGTTTGAATGCCCAAATAATGCAAGACAGCCACGCTAGCGTATGCATCCTCCTTGATAGTATCGGCAAGAGACAGGAAGCCAGCGTATTGTCCATCAATAGCAACAAACACTCTAGTGTTCCCGGCGGAAGCGCTCTTGGCTTTGGTTTCTGCGACCAGCTCGTTGTCATTCGCTACATCTTCAGGAACATCAACCTCGTTCATCTTGAGATACTTGGCCGATCCAATCAGCGCTCTGTAGCGCTGCCGTCCAGCAAAAGCAGCGGGCTCAACCATGGCTGAAATTCCTTTACCAACAATCGTCTTAAACTCGCCAATATTTCCATCGATGCATGATTCAGAATCGATGTTGAGCTTATCACGAGCAGCGTTGAGAATGGCCTTGCCAACAGGATGTTCGCTGCCCATCTCGGCAAGTCCCACAATCATCCACCATGTCCTGGCCTTGATACCGTTGTCATTCCAATTACTCGTCATCTCCATGCGTTCGACTGTCATTTTTCCCATTGTCAACGTACCAGTCTTGTCAAGAACGACCCGCGTAATACGAGTAGCTGTCTCTAAAGCTGCACCACCCTTCACGAGGATGCCATTAGCAGCGCCGACTCCCGTGCCAACCATGACAGCAGTGGGAGTGGCCAGTCCAAGAGCACAGGGGCAGGCAAAGACAATGACGGAAATGCACAGCTTCAGGCAGACCAACGTGCGTCCACCATTTTCCTTGTCCATAAAGATATGCGGAGGCGTTCTCAACACGTGGCTTAGTATCATCCACCCGAAAAACGTAATGAGACCCAAAGCCAGAATCACTGGCACGAAATATCCCGCGATAAAGTCAGCTAAGCGTTGAATAGGGGCACGAGCTGTCTGCGCATCCTGCACAAGCTTGACAATTTGGCTCAGCTGTGTGTCGCGACCAGCCCGAGTAACACGGAAATCGACACGGCTATGGCCATTGACAGTTCCACCGATGAGCTGACTGCCCTTCTTCTTCTGCACGGGCATAGATTCACCAGTGACCATGCTCTCGTCAACGTATGTCTCGCCGCGGACCAGAATACCGTCAGCAGGGATCTTGTCACCTGGGTGCAAAATCACAACATCGCCAACCTCGACAAGTTCAGTGGGAATGTGGCGCTCATCAGCAGCACCAGCAGTACTTTGGTTGGCATCCAAGACGCTAGTCTCTTTATCCCAGGCCTCGGCAGCTTTCTCGGCAGCAATGGGGTCTACGTAAATCGTAGACATAGTAGGAGTCAGAGACATGAGCTGGGAGAGTGCCTGTGAGGTCTGGCCCTTGGCACGGTTTTCCAAGAAACGCCCCAAAGTAATGAAAGTGATAAGCATAGTGCTAGTGTCAAAAATTGTTTTAGGGCGGTTATGTGGGCTACAGAAGATAGCGACAAGCATAAGAAAGATACTGAAAAAGAAAGCGCATGAGGTACCAATGACAACCAGGACGTCCATGGTCGGCGACTTGTGCTTGATGCCCTTGTATGCAGAAACATAGAAGCGCTTCCCAATGCCGAATTGGATTGGGATTGTGAGAAACAAGCAGATGATATCACCCAGGAAAAGACCAGGGATCAACTCAAACTTGCCAAAGTCAAGTGCGGGCATCATTGGAAGCATCATATTGAGGAAAAATACCGGAACAGCGCATGAGAGAGATATTTTAAAGGCACGCTGCCATTCATTAATTTCGCGCGTTTTTGCCAAAGACTCGAGTTGCGAGTTGTTGTCATCGCTGTCAGACACCAACGCATTAAAGCCCTGTTTCTCAGCCATATCAACCAAGGCTCGCATGCCAGTAACAAGTGGGTTATGAACAACAGTAATTTTCGAAGTTGAAATGTTAACTTTGGCACTGATTACTCCCTTGAGAGTGCGGATATTTTCTTCGAGAAGTGTTGCTGACGACGCAGACAAGTCTCCATATAACTTGAATTGCGACGAGGTTCTTAATGACGAGGCTGTCGACTCTTGTTCTGATGATATGATGGTGGCGCCAAAACCACGGTCCTCGATGGCCTCAGTGATAGCCTCGGCAGTAAGCTTGGTAGCATCGTGGGTGATGACTGCGCGTTCAGCGAGTAAACTGATGTTGAAACGGATAACACCATCAACACCAGAAAAGGCACCCTCAACAGCGGATGTACATGCGCCACATGTCATACCTTCGACTGCTACAGTAGTGGTGGTCATAAGCTTTTCGGCAGAGGCGGAGACTCTATTCCGTGAGAATACTTCAGAGTCTGTTATCTCCGCGCCAAAACCACGGTCTTCAATCATGTCGACAATTTGCTCCTTAGTTAGAATAGCGGTGTCATGGCGAATCAAAGCCTTTTCAAGGCTTAGAGAGATATTGAAATCGTGGACGCCGGGAATGTTTTCAAAAGCAGATTCAATCGCGGATGTGCAGGCGCCACATGTCATGCCCTCGATTGCGACGGTAGTGTTTGCGACAGTACCAGACTGTTTCTCATCTGCAAACTTTGCAGATTTTCGTCGTATCCGAGGGGACGGGAGGTCGGTGGAGAGGATTTCAGCATCAAAGCCACGGTCTTCAATTATTTCTCTAAGCTTGTCGGTAGATATGGTTTCGGTATCGTGGATCACAACGGCACGTTCCATGACAAGACTAACAGACACACTCTGAACGCCAGCGACACCGTCAAGTCCGCTTTCAATAGCGGAGGTGCATGCGCCGCAACTAAGGAGAAGATGTGGTGTTAGCAACGGTAGCATAACCTCAAGCTCAGGCCCATCACATGCACTCATATCAGGCCAGATAATGTTGAATCTGGGGTTAAAAAAACTCACGTCATGCCGCCGATTTTGATAGTGGTAGTAGCCATATCGCTGTTGCTCGGAATCAGAAGCAGCAATATTGACAAAGAAAAGCAAAGAAAAGAGGGTTATCGTCTAAGTTTGCATCGAGTCCTTAGACAAGTTGTACTTATTTTTTTCACAAATACGTTCAACGCATAGGAAAATAAAACGCAGAAAAGAAGGGGCAAAGACGCAAAGGAAAGCCAGTTGATCCCTAGCAGAAAAATGGCACAGATGTAAAGAAAAGAAAATTGAGAAAGCCGTACGACAAATGTAATGTTTGCTGCAAATGCCCTGTCGCTACCGGGCGTTTCCTTTTTTTGGGAACAGAAGGGAGGCTGTGGAAAAAAAAAGGGGAGGGGCTCCCAAGAATCAGGGCAACGGCTCAGAAGCAAGCCTCAAGCGAATATCGGCTGGTGGAGATAACAAAAACAGGCTTGTGTCGTATCTTTGTCTTGATAGATTATTAGACGGATAGGATGTAACTAGTGCGCAAGTAGGTCAAGCAAGGTCAATCAATAAGGAAAGGCGCAAGCGGCCCAAGACAAAGACGATAGATTCAGAGGAAAAGGGAAAGAGAAGCAGAAAGAGATTGATAAAGATTGACAACCGCACGTAGGCTATATGACGACGGTTATTGAGTTCTTGTCTTCGTGAGTTTGTGTTGAAAGAAAAAAAAAAAAGAGAAGAACGAAAGTCAGCCTCTGGGGCGTATTACGCGACACCAGAACCTTCTCAAGCTTCTGGGACTTTAGGGGGCTTTGGGGCGGCGAGATTGTTTCCCTTGCAAGAGTTTTGAGGAAAAGAATGTGTCTGCGTTGCTTGTTTGCTTTGGGGCTTTGAAGAAGCTCTTAAAGCAAACAACAAAAAAAATAAGATAAATATTAAGAATAAAAAAATGCACCGGCCTGCGATGTCAAAATGAAAAAAAAGAACGAAGTAGAAAATTAAAGGTCAAATCCGAGATTGAGTGCGCAGCACGTTGACGATGAAAATGCAAGATGGTGATAATGGCGATGGTGACGTGGAGATGTTAGAAGAAGAAAAGGGGAAGAAAAAAAAAAAGAATAAAAAAAAGGGAAAGAATTAAATTTTCGGTAAGATTTCATCTGAGGAAGGCGCGCGTCTCAATTTTCAAACACCTTCAAACTTGCTTTGCTCTTTGTTATTTTGTTCTTTCTGTTCTAGGCAGAGCCAAACTAAACAATCTGCTCACCAGCACAAGGTACAGCTTCTATTATTTTACTACTTTGATTGATAATATGAGATGACCTGCCCCTTCTTCTCCTTCTCTCTTCGTTCTCCACTGCCACTTTTTGGTTGTCTGACCCTTGCAGGCTGGCTAGCTTGTTTCATCTTGGGCTGAGCTGATAGGACAAGGACAATACAACTTGAGTACTTTGCAGTTGGCGTTGGGCGTTGGTGGTAAGGAATATTAATACAACTACAGGCCAAGACTATATCCCATCTTGTTCTTGCCAAGCTGTGCTGGAAATCCTCCCGTATAGGAGAGCAGTGTAGAGTACATGATTTGGATAAATATAGTCTTGTAGCGCGTATCCATCCATCAAATACTGTGACACTAACTTTACATCACTTTCTGTTATTAGACAGCTAAACTGTGGACCTTGCACTTTTTGCAATGTGTAGGGTTAAGGTTAACCCGCACAAACAAGCTGCCTGCCTGTGACGTTATCCTTTGCAACCTTCAAATGCTACAACAAGTACTTAGCTTGAGCTTTCAAGTTCTATCGACTCTCACTCAGCCTTGCTAGCAAAACCTTCTGGGATACAATCTGCGCTCTTGTATCTTGCCCTTGCTATTTTTAATCAATATAACAATTGACACAAACTAACCTTTCATCTTACGACACTACTGTTTTCGCCATGTCACAAACACAGGCTTTGATGTCACTTGAGGTAGGTAGGCCTTCCATATCTTTGCTTGCCTTCCCAGCTAACATCCTATGGCGATTTTTCTGGTAGCCATATATCATGCTCGCCAAATCGGCCAATTCTCCGTCTGCTGCTGTAGGCCTCGTGACCCGCGCAACTTCCGACCCCCATACTTTCGTCTTTGCCGAGCTCCTTCAAACAACCCCCATCAAGAATCTCGCCACTAGCGATAAGGCTGCATATCACGCTCTCCTGAAACTATTCTCCTACGGTACCTATCAGGATTATTTGGCTGACAGAGCCAACCTACCTGATCTAAACGATGCACAACGCTTGAAGCTACGTCAGTTATCACTCTTGACCCTAGCTCAGGATCAGAACAATTTAACATATGCTAAGTTGATGGCTGCTCTCGAACTTGGTACTACTGTCGACCTTGAATCCATTGTCATTTCTGCTGTGTATGCTGGCCTTTGGGATGCAGTTTTGAATCCTCAACGACAAGTTGTCGAAGTCAACAGTGTCTCTCCACTACGTGATCTAGCCCCCGGAATTATTCCTCCCATTCTTGATGTGCTCCAGCAATGGTGCGACCGTTGCGTCACGACGCTGGGAGACATTGATGCCGAAATCGCCCAGATAAAAATGACGGCAGCAAAACGCCAGGAGTACAAAGAATACCGAGAAGTTACAAGGGACCATGTGAGAATCCATACCCAGACATATGTCCAGGGCCAGACGTCCAAGATGGATCAGGATGAATTTGTCATGGGAAGGGAACTTCCACACCATCTTGGATCTAGTGCCACGTCAAACATACGTATCCGGCAAGCTAAGAGGGCACAGGCTGCGTCTGATGATATGGACTTGGACACACACGATGAGGAAGAGCTGAAAAAGCGGACAAGTCGACGTAAATTGTGAGCGATAGAGAGTCAATTCAAAAACAGGGTACGAGACTAACAGGCTTAGAATAAAGAAACATTGATTACGAGGCACGATCGAAAGAAAATTCAACGAAATAGCGTGAATTAAAACACAGGATGGACACTAGATTATTGCTTGTTTCCTGGTTAGCCGCCGCTCAGGCAAGGCTTGGTTGGCAAACAAGCAAACATGTATTAGCACAATCCTTGTTATGAGGCAAACATGTTGTTCTTTTTTTTTTTTTTCGTATGATCAAACATAAGCCTATCGCTTTAAACTGGCAAGCAGAACATGTAGGCCTCTGATTGAGGCAAGATAAGTGTCTATACGTGGCATACACTAAAGCTACCAGCGTCAGCCATTATCACTGGGGATTTTGCTGGCGGTCTGGGCGCACAAGATACTTGTGATCCTCCTGCCCACCACGAAACAGTTATGAAGCAAACATGCAGACTGATCATCACATTCATACCATGGATATTGAGAGCAAGTTGGATATGTTTCGTAGCATATGAAAAAGATAGAAGAGGCGTCCTGAAATGCCAAACAATTGTATGAAAATCAAGAAGGATAACTGGCAAAATAAATAATAAAACCGCTCATATCGAATTCCCAGACGATTTCCTACACGAGTACGCCAATAACCAAAACGAGCTGGACGCTTCATAAAAATCAAGGCAAGAGAAGGAAAATGAGAGAGCCCTAGAGATAACGGTCCTACAGGCCAAATTGGACTAGGCCAGAGAGATGCAAGCTAATTGCATATCGCGAGACAAGGCTCATCTCATGCAAGCGCAGAAATCACTATGTTTCTCATGTCCACTGATTCTGTGCCATAGCCGGACAAACAACGAAGATAAGAGGAAGAAAAAGAGAAGCGGGAAAAAATAACCTGTGCAGTAAAACGCTTCCAAACAGTAAATGTGTAAATTCCGTACGCCGATTTGGTGGTATCCATTAAGAGAAAGAAACGAAACAAAAGAGAACGAAACAAATCCAGATGCGAAAGGAAAGAAGACGCTCAATGAATAAGAAAAAAAAAGGCATGAGCAAAGAAATGTAGAGTATCAGCTCTGATGTCGATGTGATCAGCAGCAAAATGTCGCCCCTCGTCGATGAGGATAACAAGAAATAGAAACATCTCTTTTGGAAGACTAGAAGAAAAACATGATACCACTAATATAGTTGTCTAGAGGCGTTTTCCTGGTACAAGAATAAACAATACACACAGACCGGCATCAACGAGAAGCGTGATGCCAAGAACGGTGATGGCCCGGCGAGTTAGCATCTTGCGAACGAACGGCTCTCTAATACGCGCAAAGTTGAAAGGTGTATACTCGCTGAAGCCAAAAAGTGCCATGATGGGGTCGAGAGAGTACTGATAAGATGCTAACAAGTAGACACCAACAGTAAATGGGAAAGTGAGCCAGCATCGCGTCGTCCGAGACTTATCGAGGAAAATAAGCACAAATGCTGCCCAAAACGCGGCAAACATGGCTAGCAGACCGACAATAAGCCTAAGTACTAGTGTTGGCGGGATAAGATTTCCCAGGGCCTTCATGCGAAGGAATCCAGGAAAGGCGTCACGCTCCATGGCTTGAAAGACGTAGTCCTTAGCAACATCGAAAACCTCAGGGTCGTCGCGGCCGTGTTCCTGGATAGCCACAGTGATATCATGCGTAATAACTCCGGGCAAGATAATTTCACGCTCGGCATTGGGCATTAAGAACGTGTACAAAATTTTTTCAGCGGAAGCACGGATGTCCTGGCGTAGTACCGTATGATCTGGCGAGTTGGAGTCTGTTATGTCCCTTGGTGTTGAGCGCACTGAGTGTTGACTAGGGCCGGGGGAATCAAAGCGCACAGGAGAGTCTATGCGATTGGAAGATGAAGCGATATTGTGTTCGGAACGCGGCGTACCGTCGTAGTCTCCACGCAGGAAGGCGGACATCTTAGCATCCTGATCCCTCTCTTTTTCTGTGCGGGACATCGATGACGATCCAAGATCGGGGTTCAAGTCGCCTATACTCTCCAGAACCTGTGACGACCGTTTGGAGGCATTACCAACTTCGGGGGTTGACACAAGTACTGATCGACGAAGTTCGCGGACATAGTGTCGGCAAAGAGACATATGTTGGGCGACATCAAGCCTTTAAATCAATGATTAGTTTCTTTTTTCCGTGTTTTTTTTTAGCAGGCGTGTCTGCTAAAGCAGCTAGAGGAATGAACGAACCAAAAATCAAGATAGTCAACGGATCTTTGTTGGTCGCGCATGTATATGTAAAACGAGAACAAGTCCACCGGGGGCAATGTTCGTCGACTCAACACTTCAAAAAGCGTTGGAAGCCGATTCCGATTCATGTCGGGCGTAGGCGACGGCGTCGGGCTCGACATGGCGAATTTCTATTCGAAAAGCTTTATCACTACTTGTTCTTGCTGTCAACGAACTAAATAGGACAAAGGTTCGTGTAGTGAAGCGTGAGGCTATGTTAGGTGGGACGTAGGCGACAGCACAAAAGAGGCGAAGGGAGAAACGTGGTGCTCAATACACCACGAAAAAATAAAAGTAGTAGAAGAGCGAGTTTTTTTCTTCTTTTTTTTTTCTTCTTTTTCTTTCCCGCGACAAGCAGCGCGGACCCAGCTAAAGGGATGGTCTGTGAGGGTGGTTTATTCACTGGCGTAGGTCCTATTATTAGGCTTGCTTGATAAATGAAGGAGTTGATGTTTTGATGATCTTTTAGCTGCGCTTAAGGAGCAGGAAAAAGACGAGACAACGTGAAACCTAAACAGCCAAACAGCGCATGAAAAATAGTGGGGCTAGGATTTGTACCTTTTATCTGCCAGGGGCTTAGCGCTAATCTAGAAGACAAAAAAGCAGTCCTCAAATTCGCGTCATATACACGTGACAGTGGTATGCGCCACACTATAAGCCACTTGTAGCTTTGGACCCATATTTGTGGCTTGACTAGACCCCGCTTTAAAGTTGCATATTGCCCAAGGTCCACACAAACTTGACTTTTAGAAAGTATGCCCACAAAAAACCCTACGGCCCTCACGTGACATTGATTTTCGGACGCACACTATCGAGGCCGCTTGCTGCGAGATTCTCACCAAGTTCCACTCACTCTAGACGTAGCGAATTCTCAGTTTTGATCTCAACTCCCCAGATCATACCATACCCCTCGTGTAAGCCGAATCGCCCCCTCTTCATACGTCAGTTTCTATAATTTTTTTTTTCTCTGTCGACCTTGTTATCGCAGAGTTATTTTTGTCTTTTCTGGCTTCTCTTATCCTCCACAAGAAATCTAACGTCAAACTTAACTCTAGATACAATGGCTCCCATTCAGAAGAAGGGTCGTTCCGCCATTGCGGACGTCGTTACTCGCGACTACACCATTCACCTGCACAAGAAGGTCCGTTTCCGAAACATACGCCCTAGTATCACGCCCCCGAAACTACCCCGAAACTAAGGAAGGAAAGAGATGAATTGAAGCAAACGACATTCGAGAGAAAACATTGTCGTCGAAACACAAAGTGATTGGCAGTTATGCTGACTTGAAATATCGATGTGCTAAACAGATGCACGGCACCACTTTCCGTAACCGTGCCCCCAAGGCCGTTAAGGAGATCCGGAAGTTTGCCCAGAACGCCATGGTACGTTGAAACCTCATGGACAAAAGCCAGGACTGCGATTTTTCGAGTACGATTTCATGAGTCAACCATGCCAACGATTACACATATTCATCGAGTGCTATGAATACACAAAAACAAACTCGATTTGCGACTTTATAAGAAAAAGGAAATTCTAAGTTTTTACAACTGACGAAATGACCAAATTTACGAGAATCAACACACCAAGATTTTCGATCCTACCCGACGCAGTTAAGCCTGCATACATCACAACCCGGAGCGCTTGGCATTATTTGATCTGACTCGAATCGCTCGTCTTGTCCTGTGCTTGTCGTTTTATTAGGTTCGGGGTCAAGTAGACTAACGTGATTTTTGTGTAAACAGGGTACTTCTGACGTCCGCCTCGACCCCCAGCTGAACAAGAAGGTGTGGGAGTCTGGTATCAAGGGCATTCCCTTCAGACTGCGTGTCCGCATCTCTAGACGCAGAAACGACGAGGAGAACGCCGCCGAGAAGCTGTACTCTTACGTCCAGGCCGTCAACGTTGAGAAGGTCAAGGGTCTGCAGACCACCGTTGTCGAGGAGTAAACTTGGCTGTTTCTTCTCTTCGATAACAAAAACAAAATTTTTTATGAAATGAAAAAATAAAAAATTACCTCTCAATCTCTTTTTTTTTACTGTTTCTTTGTTATTCTTTTTGCTGCTTTCGCTCTTATCTATTTTTTTCTTCACGAACACATGATGATTAAACTATAAGAGAAAGGGCATTAAATAATCTAGGCGTTTTCCGGGGAAAATGGAGGAGGGGTAGGAACAACAAAGCATGAAAACAAACGAATGTTAGGTTCGGATCAGCCTGGGTTTCTTGGCTCTCAGACAGATTTGGCAAAGAAAGAGTTGTGATGTTTTGTTTGAAGAAGCTTTGAGCTTATAGGCACTCGTTCGCCGCCATGCCGTTGGTGTGAAAAGAAGTAAGAGACGTAGCTTGTAGATGAGATAGGAAATGATAAAAAAAAACAAAGCAAACACAAGGCTTTCTCTCTAGCTCTTTCATGTTGAGAAGCAGATGAAACAAACTTTGGTGCTGCAATGGGAAAGGAATCAATGAATGCACACAAGGCTAATTCTGAAGAAGTAACCGTTCAGTGACATGCCACCAAACTGATTCAGCCACACGTTTTTGAGCATCATTGCCACGAATTACGACGATCAATACATATGTTGTTGGTATCATAATGTCGCTGAAATCTATATATTGAAACGTATTCCTTTTTGAAGAGCAAAAGAGAAAAAAGGTAAAAAAGAAAAAGAAAAAAAAAAAGATTAAAAAAGGTCGACATACGATGGATGTCTATAGCGAGATTGGTCGTTAATGCATGCGAGATTTGTAAGGGTTCATGCCTTGAACAAAAATTGCCTGAGGGTGTTCAAGTTACACGAAGTAAAAACAAAATAGTGGGGGTTTAGGAAGGTAAGAAAAAAAAAAAAGAAATAGTGGGGCTGTCTGGTCGATTTTTGAATGGGAGGTCCTCTCGAAGTTTTGAGCCGCATTTTCAAGAAGGGCTTTGGATTTCAAGTACTTGGGGTTTAGTTGTATCCACGCTAGAAAAGGGATTGGATGTGAGATTACTGCGAGCGGAACTCGATTTCTTTACTCTTCTTCGATGTCACGGTGACGCGAGAGCACTTTTCGCTTGAACTCTTCCATGTCCTTGTCCCACAGCTCGGCAGCTTCACCGTTGAGTGGAGAAGCGCTGTAAATGTTGGTTAGCAAGGATTAAAAGTAGATAGGTGATTGATTATAAGAAGACGGACTTGTTGGGTTCACCCAGGAGACTTTGCAGGCTTAGGAGCACAGTTTGGATGTTGTATGCAGCGGTCCACTTGTCTTTTAGGATATCGAGGCAGATACGGCCCGAGAAGTCGAAATTTGGGTGGTAGATGGGGGTCTTGAAGAGCACGTTAGGCGGTGCGTAGGGATAGTTTTGTGGGAAAGTCATGCTGAGACGTAGCACGAGGCCGGCGTAAGGGGTCTCATCAGGGCCTTCAATGGTGGCGTTCCATTGCATGAGGCTGCCTTCGCCAGTGGGAAAGGCCGAGACGCCTGGTGCTGGGGCAGACATCATCTGCATGAGCTCGGTCTGAAGGCTGGCGGCGGGCGGAAGAGTGGTTAGAGAACGGCGTTGACAGAGCGAAGTGGAGGGAGGGAGGGGATCGAGCAATACCGCTTAGTAACGCTGGCATTAGCGGTGGGGGCGGCCATGGTTAGAGATGTGGTGCTGATATATCGAAAACGTGAGCGAGAATAGAGGAGAAAAAGACGTAAAAACTGCCAAGTCTGAAGGTAGCCAAGGAAACGCAGCCGGAGGTGTAACGGCGACGGACGTGAATCAACAGAATCAAAGGAATGTGGCGTCCTGGGCAACAGTGTAGAGGGGTTAGCTTTGTACAGTGGAATTAAGCTCAGAAACAAAGAAAACAGCGGTTAGATATGAAGAGTTTGTTGACAAGATGGCAAGGGCACGGATGAAAGGAGAAATAGGAACTTACCTTGGTTTATAAGCAACTGTATGGGTCTAACTAAGAGATGAAGAAGAAGCTTCAGAAACTGAAGACGGAGGGAGCTTGTAATAGGCGGTGACGATGTTGTTATGGTTTTAGTGGACCACGCTATGGTTTACCATGGCAACGCCCTATTGTCACATAGAGCCCTAACCCAGGGACACTTTATCCCATGATAGGGTTAGATAGTTGCCTTTTAACCACAAGCATCACCACCGACAGACCTATCAGGGGACATAATATACGATTGGAATGTGAATAGGGAGAATAAGAAAACACTCGCTTGCTTCGGCGCCAGGACAAGAGAGCAGATCAAAGAAGAGCAAATTCCACCTGAGATATCGAAGACAAGCTCGGGGAGAATTAAAAAGGGGCTATTTAACGCCAGCTCAAGCCTATATAGTGAGTGTTGTTTGACTGGGACGTACGCGGGTCATATTCTTTCTCCTAGTTTTTGTTGCTTTTTAAGCCTTGCACAGACTCTGTACTGACTTAGCTTGTGATTGTGCACTTTGTACAAGATCATCAAGAAGAAGCACGGCCATCGAACAGTTTACATGTGTCAGGGTTGTTTATGAACACGAGTCTCTTACAAGTCCGAAAAAAAAAAGACACTTCCGCATCGCATCGTTGTGTGTGCATCCTTCTCGTAGGCCGGCTTGTGTATACTTATTTCTACATTACTTCTACCTTTAATCGGCCATGCAGCATAGCCAATTAGCGCCGATGCCGACGGATCTTCCGTTTCGGTTTGTCTCTAAGACTATCGGCCGAGGTGCATATGCATCGTAAGCTTTACCTAGACCCGCTGCCTTTCTAGAGAGATGATCACACACTGACTACAATTCTAGAATCAAAAAAGCGATTCCGTTGGACTCACCAACACCTGTATTTGCCGTCAAAATGATTCACAAAGAGTATGCCCGCAGTCGCGGCCAAATCTCCGATCGCCAACTGCGTCAGGAGTCTAACTTACACAACTATATTGGCGCTCACCCCAATGTGATTGAGTGGTTTGCTAGCGGCGAAGATGTCACCTGGCGCTGGATAGCCATGGAATATGCTTCAGGTGGTGATTTGTTCGATAAGATTGAGGCCGATATTGGCGTCAATCCTGACATCGCCCAAATTTACTTCCGAGAGTTAATTGCTGGAGTCAGCTTCATCCACAGTAAGGGAGTTGCCCATCGAGACCTGAAGCCTGAGAACAT
The DNA here is from genome assembly GCA_002742255.2 of Ceratocystis albifundus. Taxonomy (NCBI): domain Eukaryota; kingdom Fungi; phylum Ascomycota; class Sordariomycetes; order Microascales; family Ceratocystidaceae; genus Ceratocystis; species Ceratocystis albifundus. The sequence continues at coordinate 1,595,489 of MAOA02000035.1, read as the reverse complement.
ATTGATGAGTGAAGACGGCACTCTTAAAATCGCCGATTTTGGCATGGCTACTATGTATATGTTCGAAAATCAGCGAAAGAAGAGCACCTCTCTGTGTGGCTCGCCACCCTATATTGCCCCCGAGATCCTCAAGTGCCGACCTTCCTCGCAAGTAGTTAACGGGAGGCGCATCCCTGCTGCATCTTACGACCCCGAGGTGGCTGATATTTGGTCTTGCGGTGTAATCTTGTTCGTGTTGCTCATCGGTAACACGCCATGGGACGAGCCAAGCTCCTCTAGTTGGGAGTTCCAGGAGTATAAGAGCAAAGGGGGCCGGAGTACCGATCCACTCTGGGAACGCGTCCCAGCTGATGCTGCATCTTTGCTGCGTGGCATGATCTGTGTTGACCCGAAAGACCGTTTCAACATGAATAAAATTCGCAACCACCCATGGACAACACGCCGAAACCCACTGCTTACGGTTGACGGCACCGTAGCTGACCCATTGCACCTTGCCACCCAGTTACTGGCGAATCTGCGCATCGATCTGTCGCAGCTTCCGCCTGTATCGGCATCACAGACTGAAGGCATGCGTATCTCGTCTTCGCAACCTACTGATCTCGGCCATGCTGGTGTCGGACTTGATCTGGACTTTGACTGGGAGCGGCCTGTCATACGCTCCATGGGCGGTGGTGCCATTTCTTCAACGCAGCCAATTTTGCGCCACGAGACAAGTGGACATAGCGGGCTGGGAGGTGCTGGCGGCGCACAATTATTTGGCCGAGAAACTGTCTTCTCACGAACCAGCCTAGCCGATGAACCCCTGATGAGCCAGTTTTCGCAGCAGACTGAGTTGCCCATTAGTTTGACACAGGCAGCTCGACGTTTTCGGGATATTGTGCCTGCTGAATCACTGGCACGCTTTTTCTCCCATGTACCGCCCGACCATCTGGTAGCCATGCTGACTAGTGCGCTGCATCAAATCAACATCATAGTGCCACCTGTGCGAGTCAATCCTAATCCAGATGCTGAATGTACAGCTATCATCAAAGTGCGTACGGTTGATGGGCGTCGTCAGAGTCTTCACGGTCAGATCCAGCTCTCGCGGCTGCAGTATGACAACGGTACTGAGTTGCTGGATGTGAATTTTATCAAGATCAAGGGTGATCCGCTTGAGTGGCGCAGGTTCTTCAAAAAGGTTGCGGTTTTGTGTCGGGATGGCATCTATGTGCCTGAGCAGGAAGAGTAGGATTTTTCTGTTCAAAATCCAGATGATAGCATGGAGCTATGATACATAGCAGCGAAGGGATATTGCGGACTAACCAGGAGAGTGTGGCTTGAATGTAATGATGACGAACTTGCGGTTGGCGTTGAATCCGGTTGTCTAATTGTCTTGTTTCGGCTACGAAGATTGCTTGGGGATGAGATTTAGTGTTGTCATGACGATGGCTATGGCGACGGCGATAGTCATTGGGTCTAGGTCTAAGCTTCAAGTAGAGGAAGAAATGAACATGAGTGAGGGAGGAGTAAGTCGGAAAAAAGAAAACCTCAATGAAAACCGACAAATGTATGGTGATAATAGCCCATAACAACATATAAATGACTTTAAAGGGATCCTGTTCTATCTCGATATGATAGCGATGATAATCTATGAATTTGATGTATATACAAGCTATAATTCGTTCGGTGATTTATTACATCAGCTACAAACCTGTGGAAGATGTCAAATTCCGAAGCATACTGTCCGTATCAAACACCTCTTTCATGCGTTGTCTATATGCTCGCTCGTCGCGCTCCTCTGGTGATACACCTGCCGCTGCCTCGAAGCCTTCTGTCCATACTACTGGCTCGCGTGCAAAACGCAGCATGCCGAGTTTATCTCCAGTCCAAAAAACTAAACCATCGTCGTGGGTGTCGATGACGTTTTCGGGACGTTCTTCGTTACTATCAATCTGATGCCAGCGAGAGACAGACTGTGTTGATACTATTTTGCGTGCCATCTCGCCGGTGGCTGGCATCCCAGCATACAAAGATGCTTGTGATGTGTCTATACATTCTGATGGTCCGATATGATGGCGTCGTACCTCTGAAAATCCATCACGCTCGAGCCAGCGGATAGAGCCAGTTGCGTCTGAAACTACTATACGTCCTCCATGTGTAGTGACTGACATGATTTTGGACGGTGCTGAAGTTTGCCGGTTTACGAGCGAGTTTTCAGGCGTTGGTCGTGCGCACCGACCGGGATGATCTGGGTTACGGCTGAGGCTATAAAGCTCGAGAGAGCCTTTGGTGTTGTATTCGCCGCCAGCTATCAAGGTGCGGCCATTTGCTGGTAGAGTTTCGGATATAACGTCAATAGGGAGGCGACCCTGGCGCCGGGAGGGTCCGTGATTGGAGGTACTGAAAACATGCGGGGTCCATGATAAGCAGGAAAGACTAGCACCAGAATGGATAGAGTCGACAATGGAAGGGAATGTCCGTCGATCGTAGTGCAAGATGCTAGGGAAGCGACCAGCAACGTATATGTCATGGGAAACGGTAGAGTCGTCAAAAGTGGGGAGATGAAGGATGCTCAGCGGTGTCGGTTGAGAAAGAGAGGCGTAGGGTGGGAGAGGATTGTGGCTGAAGAGGCCACTAAAGACATTGAAGCTCTCAACTCGATCGGACACATCAGGGGAAATCAGGTGACGCCTTCGGCTGTCACGGAAGTCGTGGAGGAAGATACCAAGAGAAGTGCCGACAGTAAGTGGCAAGCCGGGGGAACATTTAGATAGGGTCATGATGGACCATTCGAAGGTTTGGTAGCTGATGGGTTCAAGTCGGGAGAGGTCCACCTCGACCAATCCTGAAGGAAGTAGGCATGATAAGCATGATGAATAAATCAGACACAGGAGAGGGAATGCGAATAGGCCGAGCCTGGAGATAGATACTTACGGCTTTGTACTGCAAAAAACGCCCGATTTGAAGCATGGTCAATGGCGACAGATTCAGTGACGGATGAATCGATCCGTTGTGAGCGACTGGCAAAGTTACCACCAGGGTAGGTATGGAGTACAGGGGTTTTGCTGATGGCCACGATGCTGCCTCGCTTTCTTTGGTCTTTGCCAGTTACATCCCATATACAAACAGTGCCGTCATCTAGGGGCGATACTGCGAGAAGATCGTCGGAAGGCGAGTCCCGGCCAAATTTACCGGGAGTGTATAGTGCAAGGCCGCGGCTCTCGATGGTGTCGGAGATTCCGGACTCGCTGATCTGGGGCTGTTGGAACCAGTTTATCTGCACAGGCCCGCAACGCTCGACATATTCGCGATACCAAGACACAGGCTCATGGGGGTCCGTATAGTCCCAATTGGCTAAGAGCTGGGCGCGGGGCGTGGCATAGGGGGCGACGCTAGCTCTGCGAAGCGCATTGGAGAGAAAGTTTGAGTCCTCAAAAGTGCGGAGACGCCAAGTGTTGGGATCAAGACATAATTTGTGGAAGTACTTATTCACGGCCATTAACCGCGTGATGGTGCGACTATCGAGATCTGAGCAGGTAAGCGTCAGTAGTTGCTTTTAGCTTGAGAAAAAAGGCGATTGAGGTAGTTGGTAGGATGGTGACGGGCTTACTCACAAGTCAGAACCAATAGCTTAAGCTCACATGGCAGGTCGACAAGACCGAGGGTCATGGCGAGGGCGCAGGACAAGTTGGACGCTTTCGCCACCCACAAAGATTCAGAAGGTGTTCAATGATGATTGCGTAGGAATTCTTAACGGAGAATGAGATGTGAGATGACGGCAGGTGAGGGATGCAAGATGAAAGCTCAGGTGGAAGCTTCAGCCTTGCAAGCGGAGGAAATAAAGAGATGGAGAAAGGATAGAGAAGAGAAACCGGAGAAGGGAAAAGAGGAAGCTGCCAGCTAAAAACCCTGAAGGAGCAAAGGAGGAAGGAACTGAAGCTACAATGAAGCAAAGCAACTGATTGTTTGTTTGCCGTAGAAGGTGGAGATGATCTAAAATAGCAATGGCAGCTTCCGACCTAAGCCTGACCTGATAATTGGTTAAAGGAAGCCGCCTGCTCCCCTCCTTCCCCCTTGTTCATGTTCATAATACTTAGTTGCCTATGGCCGCCGCCATCAAGCCTCATGAGACTTGTGTACATATGTATAACATACATACAATGCGCAGCTACGTGCATGTAGTTGCAGCAGTGAGGTTCTTGTAGTGGTAGGTAGTATTGGCAAGAGCCATTGATACGCTGATAATACTGGCTGGTCTGCGTCTGCAGCATCCGTAGTTGATAACACGGTTAACAGGCTAGCTAGCTAGTTAGTTCTCCTGCAAAAAATTATGTTGGCGATTACGGACACATAGCAGGTCCCTCGATTTGTCTTTTTTTTTTTTCTTTTTTTTTTTTTTCTTTCGTTCTTTCCCCCTAGATTCTTTGCGTATGTAAGTCTGACTTAAAAACAGGAATAAGAGCCTAGAGTGGGCTGGAATGGTCTGGATCTTCTGTTTGTGCCTTGTCTGGCCGTCGATATTCCCCGACCCCTCACTGTGGTTGGTCTTGAACCTTTTATTTTATTTTTTGCGCTTAGAAAAAAAAAAAAAAAAAAAAAAAAACTGCGGATCTTATCTATATACATGAAAGCATGCACGTTGTGTAAATTGTCCTATCATTGCTTTTTTCATAGAGGGCTATATACGCCATAGACAGGCTAACGTCGGCTCCGACACTTCAAGGATAAAGGAAGACTGCTGATTTACTTAGAGTAATTGCCTTGAGGAAAGGGAGGAGCAGTTCTTTGTCGTCCGAGTGGGGCCTTAGGGAGAGAACAAAGACCCACTTAGATTCAACGGTCTAGACCCGGTCTGGGAATATAGGGTAGGTGGGGGGGGGGGGAGGGTGTATGTTTTTCTTTATATTTTCACGGTGTGTAGTGCGGAAAGTAGCACGGTGTACCACCACAAGAATTGAGCATTGCTGAGAAACAAACTCAGTACACCAAGGCAAGTATGTGCAGTGTAACCCGTTTTCCACTAGCAATGATAACGACTAGTGAGCAAGCAGAAGGCTAGGAAATGAATGGCCTGCTTGTATCATGATGTATCTACACATATAATATCTGGCGAGAGTATACATACATTTGGCATGTACTCTGCTTCTAAACCACTACGGATAACCATCTCCGCTTCGTATATAGATGGTGGTGGCATGCAGCCCGGCAACCAGCATACAGGACAGGTCGTCGCTAGGACAATGCCCCAAAAACAATTGTAAACACACAGATGAACATCGATAATGTTCTCTCGCGCACAATCTTTGTGTTTATATTCTGAGCCTGCGACTGTTGACACTTGAATCATGGGCTGGGCAAACATCATCGAGAACCAGGAGTCTCTCGGCCAGCTGATCGACGTTTTGAAGACAACGCGGACGGCCAAGAAATCAAAGATGAGCCAATCGTGAGTTATGCTCCACCAACAGCACCATGGAACAGTGCTAACAGCATCCGTTAGGACTCCTCCAGCCTCCGAAGCTACCCATCCATCAAGCCTTGTTCACGAGGACAGCCTGCCTGAGCGTCCGAGCGCTCCTATACCACCAGGATCTTCTTCAATCTACGGCGTAAGTTGGGTTAAGCCAGCCCTCTCTCATTTTGCCGTCCTTTTCTAACATGGGTCTAGCAATCGTCGTCTCCATGCGCGCAGAGAAAACTCCATAACAAGCGAAGTTCTCTCAACTTCGACCCTGCTGAGTTTTCCTTCATGACTGGCGGGACTCGCTTGTCTTATGATGGCGCCACTACCACCCGCCCACACACCATGGTCGCGGAGAGCGATTGGATCACAGAGCCTGATTCAGTGCCTGACCCTGCCTTGCGCTCTACGTGTCTACTACAAGCTGGCCAACGCCAAAGCCTGCGGCCTATATTGCCTGTACGACCCCATTGCCTCGCTCCCAGTAGCACTACTGGAAGCGGCAGCCGTGGTAGCACTTATACCCCTATGACTGGGACAGTGCTAGCTAATAGCTTGAATAGTAATGCTACAAGCAATCGTGACTTGAGTTCCAGCCTGTTGGCTACTGTTGCTACTGACTCTGTCCCGCCTGTGCCAAAAATACCCGACGATAGTGAACTCCGTGCCCGATTAGCTTCATTCCAGGCTAACCTGCACTTGGCGTCTCCAGGTATGCTGCACAAGCGGCCATACAACCAATGTGAGCTAACAAGCCCCAATACCCAGAATCATGTGCAATCAAATACTATTCGCATGATTAAGCCTGATATGGGCATTTCATCTAGTCTATATCCTTTTGAGCGTGAGAGGAACAAACTTACACACCCAAGTCTTGTTCCCGATGACCTATGCATCATCAAAAACGAACACCCCCAGAAAGCCAGCACCGAACAACCAGGCTCAAAGCTGCGCCAGCAGCACAGCCGCTCATCATCTGAAATTCAATCTTCTCCGTCGCTACCGCCACTCATGCAGCACCAGCCAGTGTCTGTCAGTGCCGATGAAAGTCTGACATCTGGAAATGTCAGCTCTGGCACCGTGGTCATACGCGTGCCTATTATAAAGCACGAAGAGAGCTGTTCCACCATCCTGCCCTTGTCACCACCTAGTGTATTCCTGGGCGAAGTTCTGTATCTGCAGCGCAACCGCCGCCCAGATCCGATTGATATTCCTGGCACCAACGGGTGTCTTGTACCAGGGATGCAGGCTGGCCGCTCACCCATGATGTCGCCGATGGGTTACGTATCGGCAGGTCCGGGATTGGAGCCGATCTCGCCACTTGATCTAGGAGAGGAGATGAATGCGCAATTTCAGCTAAAGAGAGCTAGTTCGACAGGACGTAATGCCAGGGTGGTAGATTGGCTATTGAGTGTGCGGGACAAAGCGAGCCGATCACTGATTAATAGGAACAGCATGGATCAGTATCAACAGCAGCCAAAGCTGGAAGGTGGGTTTGATTCCTTGTTGCGACGTGGTAGAACCTTGTTAACTATTTATCTGCCCAAGTAGCAGACCAGTTACCAACGGCCCAAAATCCTTTTCAGGGCTCACGCCCACGACGCAACTTCAACTCACAGACTAGTCGCGATCAAGTATTTGGCTCCCAGCCTCTAACCGACGTTGGTCTCAATTCGTCTCCGCGTTGTGTGCCCGAGAACCCATTCATCTATACCCACGCACGAGCCCGTGTAGCACTCCTGTACCGTGTTATCATGGTTTGTATTTTTCTACTCCCGGGCCCAGGTTTTATGATGGGCGTGGCTGCAGTCAGGGGAAATTTGGACGGCCTTGTCGGCTAGATGACGATGGGCGAAGTCCAAAGCTTCTCGCTGCGTCAGCGTACGATGCTAGTCCGGGTGATGTGGTGGGTGTTCGTGACACTGATGGCGGCAGGGGCATTCGGGGTCATGGCAATGTTGTATTTAAAGGCACGTACGACAACCCGATAGAGGGCTACTATGAATGTTGAACTCTGACTTTATATGTATAATGGCTAGGAGAAATATCAATAGACAGCAACACAGTCAGCAGCTGATAGCGAGGTCACACCGGCACCTGCAAGCTGAAGCCCACGATTACAATCTGCCCCTAGCAACACACTGTCCTGAAATCTACCGAGCATTGTTGTAGGCCTGGGCCAGGTTGTTAGCCTCGGCGTAGCCATCGGCAGTAGGTTTAATGCCGTGTGAGGCCATGAAGTTGTTCATGCTGCCCCAGCCCTGTTTGACCATCGAGGAGGTTGACTGGCCGCTGCTATTTGATGAAGATTTTTTTTTTCAGTCACGGGCTTCAAAAACAAAGCGAACGATCGGGTAGGAAGTAAAACAGTAGCAGCCGATCGATCACTCACGAGTTATTGCTCTGGGATTGGGATGAGGCATAGCCAGATCCAGAGCCAGAAGAAGGGGCGGAGTTTTTGTTTTGAGGCATCGTGATTAAATAGATAATTGAGGATAGTTGGTTTAATTGGTTTATTTGGTTTGTTTGGGTTTTTTCAGGGAATTCAAAGCTACTTATACCCAAGTATGAAGTACAAAGTACCCCGCATCTGCTGACGACGCCCATCCTTAACCCTAAACGTGAATATAGGGACCACAAGGATCAAAAAATGCCGCAGACTTCATAGCGCAACTACTCTTAAAACGCGTTATTACCTGTTTCCAAACTTTCGCAAGGAAAAAAAGCCTCACAAAAAAAAAAAGGAAATCTCTTTCCATATGCTATGCACAGAGGTGGGGCTGGAGCAAACAAACCTCCAACTTCCCCGCAGACATTCTTCCATATCCTCTGAAAACTTTTCAAGGTATCCTAGAGCCATGAACATCACCAAAAAGAAAAGGCTATAGATTCAAGTGCAGCCTGAAATAAACCTCTAGTGACGAGATAAGGTTGGACGATGCGATAATCCAAAGACTCCCGATTTATTCTTACACCTTTTTAGTGACCTGTCCAAGTCACCAGTCTAGTGATGGACAAAAGAGCACAGGAAAGACAACACAAAGGAAGAAGAGAGAAGAGAGAAGAGAGCGCATGGACTGCATAAGCTCTTGACATGTGATTCTGGGCGTGGGGGGTGGTCTCTTTGACTTGAAGCGAGTGTTTTGCAAATGAGGAGTTGGCAATCGCCCTCGACGTCGTTTGAGGGGCAAATTGACAACGAGACTGTGTTCCAAGTCGGGATAGAACGGCCTCAACGCTCTATAACTCATCGCCTGTCGTCAAAACTAATGACCGGGTCAAATAAAGGGACAAGGATAGAACCGCCTAACAGTGTCGTAGACGTCGCCCTTCAAGAACCCCAAAAGAAGAGACAGACCCTAGGGGCATCCTTGAACGTCTGTCCACCTACTTCTATCCTGTAGCAATAAGATGGCATATTCCAAGCGGCTGGATGATGTTATATCTTGGCACAACTCTTGATCAGACAGAAGTTGCAGGTGTGCTTAGACTCCGGGCGTTTCCTGCGACTTTTTGGGTTCAATACTTGACTTGACTCGAATGTATCCAGAGTTTACAAGAATCACATAGATCAAACGACGCCTGGCTGCCCACTATATAGAAACAGTTCTCTGCAAGCTTCGCCGTAGGTTTTTATCGGGCGGATAGCAATTGCTCTGGGGCTAACTTGTTATTCGTTTCTGCTCTATCGTGGTTATGGAACAAAAAAGAAACAAACTGTAGCTCGACACTTCCGCCTCTGAGAGAACACTCACATCCGTGTCGTCCTGTCAATGCGGACTGCCCTCCACTTGGATCAAGTTTCTGAGAAGTATATGATATTCCTATATCCTACGAAAATCTTCCGTACTTCGGGTCGAGCACGGGGGTGGTCCAGACATTGTTATTGTAATTGTGTTGTTTTACGTCTACCTACTCTCATTTCGCAGCAATACGACGGCATATTCCGGACAGAGACTGCTGGCTGATGTCATCTTTCAGTACCTCCTGGGCGGTCAACAGTTGCAGGTTTGCTCAGATTTGGAGCGACTCCTATGCCTATGTTTTAGAAGAGCTCTCCATTCAGCGTAGCCCTAGGGCGTGTGTGCTGGGTTCCAGGATTGGATACTTGGTGCTTTTGGTCTGCGACGATCATTTGTATACAAGTTTAAAAGGCCGCTGGCTTTCGGCTTGGAGGGTAGGTCCCAGCGGAGTGCAGAAGTTTTATACTTCCATGTATATGATTGTTGCCGCATCGTGTGTTCTTTTTCCCGTTGTGCTGGTGGCTGGTAGTAGAGCTCTCTCTACACCTTCTTCCGGAGCCCTCCTCGACATCTCCTTCCAATCTGGCAAACGCTTCCTCCTCGCATCCTTTCTCTCTTCCCCTTCCATACTCCCTCAACTTCACCCTCCTCGTCCCCTTCGTTGTTGCCGCCCTTGCTGTGTTGGATTTAGTTGTGTCGTGCTAGGCGGTCCATACTGTGGTCGGTTCTCTGTAGTCTGCGGTGGCAATGACCTGCCTCTTCGCGTCTCCAGAGTGGGGGTTGCCTCTATGGTGTCCAGACAGCCCAGCTCGGGCTCGGGTTGCTGTGACTCTTGGATGGGCTTGAGATTGCGACGAAGCACGTTGGCGACGTAGCTTGTCGCTTTCGTGTTTTTAAGAAGCTTGATCGTAAACCTTTGCCTCCAAGGTCTAGGCAGTGCCATGCAAGTCCACCAATGGCCTCGTTCCTTTGTTTGGTTGCAGGCTCCGCATCCAAGCGGACAGTTGTGCCCCCAATCGCTCGTGATATTTATCAAAGTCTCCATCGCCGGCTCTAGCCGCGGGGATATGGCCAAGCTTAATTCTGGTAAGCCCTTTGTAGCGGCAGGTGCGGAAGTGGGGGGGCTCAGTGGAGACGCCGGTTCCAAGTTCCGGCCATCCGGTGCAAAATTCCGAAATAATCCCACCTATCACGACATTTCCCAGGAATAGCATCATCTCCGGTCTTGTGGTCTAGTGGTATGATTCTCGCTTAGGGTTAACCCTACAGCTTAAGTTGCGAGAGGTCCCGTGTTCGATCCACGGCAAGACCCTTCTTTTGCTGCGTGATGTATATTTTGCTTCTTTTTGTTTGTTTAGCTGGTTGGCTCTTCTTCTGCTCATATTTCGTTCTCAGATAAGACATCTGTATGACGTTTTGAATCCAAGTCCTTTCTTTTTTATCGCTAGCTTGAGAGTGGTAAAAAAAAGGAGAAGAATTAGCTTGCCACGGTGACACAAAAACCCATGACATTCTTTAGCTTGCGTACTATACTCACCGTGTATCACTTAGAATAGATGAATCGAAAGATGTAACCATAGTATGCATACCTCACCTCCCCTCCCCTTATGATGACTTTGAATAGTTCTCATAGACTGTATATAAACTGCTTTCGCAACTCGAATTATATATCTACCAGAGTACACCTACAAATAGCCCCACGACGCCATGAAAACACGAGCATAGCTAAAGCTTTACTCCGCTATGAATTATGTCATTAAGTTTGCTTTGCGACACCACCGTTTCCTGTACATACAAATCATGTCTACTCCAGCTCCGAAAGAAACTTTTCGCAGTCCAGGGCAGCCTGGCAGCCCGAGCCAGCGCTGGTGATAGCCTGTCTGTAGCGCTTGTCTTGCACATCACCAGCAGCAAACACGCCTTCTACCGAAGTCAAAGGCGTGCCAGGCTGCGTGACAATGTACCCGTCCTCGTCAAGCTTCAGCTGGTCCTTGACTAGAGCTGTGGCGGGGTCGTGTCCAACAGCATAGAACAGGCCGTTGGCATCCATGGTATCGGTCTCGCCAGTAACAGTATTCTTGACGACGAGCTGAGTCATGAGACCATTGGAGCCCAGGATCTTGTCGCCCGCCGCATTGAAACGAACAGTGACCTTTTCATGACTTAAAAGACGGTTGGCCATTGTCTTACTAGCGCGCAGATGATCCTTGCGCACAAGCACGGTGACATGGCTACCGTACTTGGTTAGGAAAAGAGCCTCCTCAGCAGCTGAATCGCCACCACCGATAACAACCAGTGGCTTATTACGGAAAATGGGCACGGCACCGTCACACACAGCGCAGGCTGACACGCCGTTCTGCCAGTACTCCTCCTCGCCAGGGAGGTGAAGACGGCGCGCAGAAGCGCCAGTAGCGAGAATAATAGAGTCAGCCGTTGAAGTCTCGGTAGGGTTGAACTCGGTGCTGTATTTGAAGGGCCGCGATGATAGGTCGAGCTTAGTAACAGTGTCGGTGATGATTTCGGTGCCGAACTTTTCGGACTGCTTGCGTAGGTTATCCTATAGAGAATGGTGTTAGAATAGACGCCAGGGTATATATCATCCCAACAGCCCTCCACTCTCCCCAAAACGTACCATCAGACTCTGGCCATCAATGCCCTCAGGGAAGCCAGGAAAGTTCTCAACCTCAGTAGTCGTAGTCAGCTGACCACCAGCAGCAATACCGTTAGCCATGAAACCTTCGTATAGTACGGCTGGGCTTAGTTAGCACAAAGGGGCGCGATAGAGATCTAGGAGATGGGTTTAGCTCGGAAGCTCAACTTACGTTTCAGCTCGGCACGGGCCAAGTAGATGGCAGCCGTGTGAGCAGCAGGGCCCGAGCCAATGACTATAAAAAAGGGAAAAAGGAGCCGGTTAATATGTACAATGAGTAATGCGGCGTGATGCTCGGATCAGGCATGGTTTAGTTAACGAGATAACAAAGTATCTTTGTGTGAGGCTCTGCGTGATGCAAGACTTACTAACAACCTTGCTGTGCATTCTGTGATGCGCAACCTCGTTTGCTGATGTAAGGGAAGACGAGTAAGAATTAAAAGTGTATGGCCTTGTTTGAGTCACGGCAGCAGTTGTAGCGGCAATAGAGAAACCAGTCGCTGCGCGAAAGGTCCGACGAAAGGCAGAAGAAAACAGCTTGACTGATTTTAGGAAGAAATGATGAATGAGAAAAAAAAGAGGGCAGGGGGCGGAGACAGAAGTTATAGAAGAGTGTGAGCGGGAAATCTGAAGACTGAAGTGGGAAAATAGAAAACAACAAAGAATCAAGATGGAGTCTCTGACGCCAGAACTTGACCGATGATTAATATTAATAATTCTACTTTTTTTCCCTTCTTTTTTTTTTTTTAACGCGGCCTTATTAGAGAGCGATAGCGGGGCTGGTGGGGCAGTCTAGAATAGGGTTCGGGTTTAAACAAGTCAATTCTCGCTTCTAAAAACAGGGCTTCCAAACTTTTTCATGCGGGGGTAACTACTCGACTTTACCTCGATCTTTCTTCGAGGCCAGAAGTCGGCGATGATCTTCATGACAAATGAATCTTGCTCACCTCATTCCCGAAGCCCCTGTCTTCCTTTCGCTTTTCTCCGAACAACCATCATCATCACCATCAAAGGGAACAACATGACGCAATCCAACTTCCTACCAACTATCCCCAGCCCGCTCCTCGGATACCGGCAACGCTGCAAGGATAATATCCGAGCAACGCATGAACATAGGACAGGGGAAGGGAAAGTTTCAGGAAAAACTCCAGAATCCAACTCCTAATACAGTTACGCTAGCTTGAAAGGTCGTTAGCCAAAGCTCTTCTCTGCTACCAAAGCTTACGCTTTGAATGGCTTAATGGCGTCTAAGCCCCCAAACCAGTCCTTATCAATCTGCAAATGCGAGCTTCGAGGTTGAAGAGCACCTGATTATCACATTGCTTCCCTCTATACTTGGCTCTTCATCTTCTACTAGTTCCACAGCGTCCGGGACCCTCCCTCCTCCGGCCGTTAACAAGTAAGTACATATACGAACATGAGACTATTCCTCTTACCCTCCCCCCTCCCCCATTCTTCCTGCAAGAAGGTCCTTTCGTACTACATTGGGTCTTTAGCTTTGGGCAGCGTATGGTCCGTGTATTCATATTGTGTAGTTCTTGACCCATTATAAAACATGGTTGATCCATACCAGTTCCAGCCGAGCTGCCCCTTCTTCCATTTTGTATTTACTCACCGTCTGTCCTCGCCAGGCGGCTGGCTCCCGTCACGCTTTCCAAAGCGAGCCCCTAAAGATCCGATATCGCGCTTGAAGAACATTCCAAAGTTCTTCAAATTTTCATTGATTGTAGCCTTTTCAAGGCCTGCGCCTGGTTTATCTGCCCCGCTACTGGTTCCTGTGCCCATTTCACGTGCTGCACTAAGAAGCTTTTCACCTAGTGACTGTGCATCAAACTTTTGCAGCCCACTGCCAGTGGCGGCGCTCGATCCACTTACTCCCATGAGACTTGATGAAGGTGTTCCTACAGTATTGCCGGCTGATCCAGGAATACCCAGACTAGCGCTGCCAAGGCTGCTACCGTTCATGAGTGGTGTGAGAAGCGGTGAGTTCTGCACAAGCTTGTCACGTGTAGAGGGGCCGTCGCGATGTACGGCATAGAGTTCGAGTAAATGGCTCTGGTCAGATTTTCGGACGCCTTTGAGCTCTAGGATTTTGCGGAAGTTGGTATCTGAACGGTCCGCAATATGAATCAGGTATGCTTGGACTAGTGCTTCAGGTGGTGACGGGCGCACTTGTAGAGTTTTGAGTAGGGGGTCAATTTTGCCCATGGCCTGGGTCACACGCTTAACAAAGCTGGCAGGCGGCACATGGGGCTCATCGGTGGGATTGTGGAAGGCGAGGAGGGATTCAAAGGCCTTGGTGAGTACGTATTTGTCGAGGAGCATCTGTAGGGAAAGGGCTTGTTAGCATTTTTTGTCTTCTTTCCTCATTTCCTCCTATTCTTCTTTTTCGCTGTGTCCTTACCTGTTCGGCTCCTACTTCTGATACAGGCCGGCACTGTACAACATTCGAAATGAATGAGCTGGCCATATGCTCAATCAAATTGTCACAGAATGCCCGCGCATATTGTGTCTTGAACACAACAGCAAGAATCTCTTTGGCTTTACTGTTGACCTGACGAACCAGCTCCCCAACATATGTGCTTTGATCACCCACACTGTCCATTGTGCTCCAGTTAGTGTTGCGCATCTCGCGCCAAGCAGGTTGGGATTCTGCCTCTACACAGCGTACCAGAGCCAACACCGACGCACTGGCAACACCAAGGAATGCATCGGCTTGCGATGAAAGATCAACTTTCTCAGCAAAATCAGCATCGATGCGTTTCCGAATGCTTTCCTCTAGTTGCGTGGCATTAATATTCCAAAAGTCGGCCGTGTTGAGAACCAATATTATGTCGTGCACCGACGATCCATTGGTCTGTAGTACGTTTAGAAGTACATTTTGCGCATAATCGTCTAGATACTTTGCAAATATCCGTGACAGCTCTAGTAGACGCTCACTAGTTGAGAGCTTAGCGCATTGTGAGAGTGTGAGTTTGTAAAAGTGGAATAGCTCTATGGCTGATTGAACGACAGCTTGTGGAGAGAACTCTTCGTCTGCTTGCAACAGAGGCTGCATGCGGTACTTTGGTACCATTTCAGCCAGTTGTCGATCCTGAGACTCGACCCATAGGCTGAGATATGGCTCGAAAGCGACCGATATCAATCCGTTAAAGGCGTGCGGCTTGTCTTCTACACTGTTAAGCGTATCAATACTTGCGCGAACATCGCTCGTCCAACGCTGCTCTAGGCCCTGTTCAAAGTCCATCGTCTCCTGGAGACAGCTGAGAAGTAGATTAACATCGAGCTTGCTGCCATCCATGCGTCGCATGCTCTTTTCCAAGATTCCGCGAAAATCATCGCGCGTGCCCTCGCAAAATGCTGTTGTTAGAGCCTCACCAACACGCCAGTGAGAAGGAAAGATGCTTGCATGGTCTTCGTGTGTCTTCATCATGCGTTTGAACCACGCGTAACGACGCCCAATATTGTCTAGGCTGCCGGCTTCATCGCTACCTCTGAATACCTGGCGGTACTCACGCAACTCCGTGTTGATGTACCAAGTCATTAGACGCGCACGTGCGGCATCACCTAGTGCATCCATGACGAGACACGCCTCAACAAGCATGGCTTTACGCAACGAAATCTCATCCTTGGCAAAAGCAACTTCAAAGTCCTCGCATATTTGCTCAAGCAGCTCACGCTGAGACTCAGCCACGCCCTTGCTCAGCTTAGCAATTTGGTCAATGCTACGGTAGCTGTTAAAGTGCTTCATCAACTGTACCACAGCTTGTAGCAAGCCAGCGCATTCGCGGTACTGACGAGTACGTGCAAGCCCACGAAGCTGCTCATATGCTGTAGTTAACATCTGCAAGCGCTTAAGCGCCGTCATGCTGCGTGTCAAGTTCTTTTTGGTGCCATCAAGGCGCTTGATATCAGCTGTCATAGATGTGATGTTGTGCTCAGTCTGCACAGCCTGGTTGTGCACGACGTTGATTTTCAGAAAGACAGAGGCAAGCTCGCTTTGGGCATTGCTCATGCGCTCGAGTGTTGAGTTAGCCTCGTAGGCCTGGGCAACTTCAAGATCAGATATGGATCTATGCAGACCATTTTTATGTGTGCTAATTGTTTGTGCGACAGATGATACCGAAGAAAGGGAGTCTGTGCTTGCGAAAAGAAGATTAAGATGGTCTATCGGGTCGTAGTTTACTGTGGGGAGTTAGAAAAAAGTATATAGCAAAACGGACGCCAAGTATATATTAGCCCATCTCGGAGCTCACCTGCATCTAGAGACGAGGGCTTGTTGATCCCATTCATGGCGTCGCTGGTAATGTCTGCCCACGAGATCTTCTGTGGTTCTGTTGTTGTGTTGTAGCTTGAAATTAGAAAGCTTGAAAGAAGACGAATAACGAAAGTGGAAAGAGGACTGCAAAAGAAATAAAGAGCTGCTCAGGTTTTGGTTGCGCGACTTGGTGTTGGTTGAAATTTGGCATGAAAGCTTGTGAAGCTCCCTAGCGAGGACAGTAAGTCGTCAAGGCCACATGTTATTGATCACGTGCAAGGGTCTTTATCCTCAAGGGTTAAAGAGCACCATTAAGTAATGCACCTTATCGATAAGACCAGGAGCTTCTATCGTCCAAGCCTAGAATAGAAGCCTGACATTTTAATTTGAACAGTACGCACATATACAAACAACACCCAGCAACATCTAACCATACTACCAAAGTCTACATTGACGTGCCATAATTTGTAGTCAATCATAATACACCCCAATCATGGCTATGTCTACTAGCATTTCGCAGTTGGCAGCCGACGTGCTAGCTAACAACGCGCCAGCTTACTCATTCAACTTCAGCCCTTTCCTGCGTCTCACACATCATCACGGGCTTCCCGCTGACCGACCGATTTGTAAATCATACGCAGCGGGTACATGCCCAAATGGAACCAAGTGCTTAGAGAGGCATGTTTCCGACCCCAATGCACGCACAACCGGACCTACAGGTGGACTCAACTCACTCGTGTGCAAGCACTGGCTACGCGGACTATGCAAGAAGGGTGAGCAGTGCGAGTTTTTACATGAGTATAACCTACGCAAGATGCCCGAGTGCAATTTCTTCTCCCGCAATGGATTTTGCTCCAACGGAGAAGAGTGCCTTTATCTCCACATCGATCCCCAGAAGCGCATGCTGCCCTGCCCACATTACGAACGCGGCTATTGTCCACTGGGACCTGACTGTTCGAAGCGTCATTTGCGCCGAACCATTTGTCCGTTCTACCTAGCTGGTTTCTGTCCTGAGGGCCGTGAGTGCACTCTTGGTGTCCACCCGAAGTGGAATGTGAATCTTGAGAGACCCACGCGTATGGCCGACAAGTTACTCATGGACGAGGCCCTCGCGGCCCAACGCCGCGCTGAGATGGAGCGAGAAGAGGCCGAAAAAGCCCGTATGGGCGGCGGTGGATATGATAGAGATGATACAACAGGCAGAGGTGGATTTAGACACGTGATGAGAGGGAGAGGGAAGTGGCGTGGCCGCGGTGGCGGAACTGGTCATCGTCGGGGACAGTATTAATGGCGAAGGGGAGGCTGGTATTAAACACCAAGCCATGTGGCCGGTCTTTTTCAATTCTTTTTTTTGGCGTTACTCACTTACGTGTGTTTTCTGTGGGATAGGTTCTACAAAGCTCGTTGGCTCATAATAAAAGCAACATAGATGATAACAGTCATGTACATATTCACTCGTAACATGTTGAACACATGCACTCATATATGTTGGAAGCATCAAAACGCGGACGGGATAACAGTAAATAAGAATATACAACTATCGCAGTAGATTGAAAAACCAAAAGAACAGGAAACAAGAGATCAAATCGCCGAGGGCAGATTCATCTCGCATCAATGTAGATAGACGTAACATGCAGGAAAAGCATGTTTTCAAACAACGTGATAATGAGAGTGTTTGGGAATGGTGGGTAGAGTATACGTACAGCAGAGTCATGAAAGCAAAAAGAATCAAAGGCGAAGGGGGAGGGAGGGTATCGAACAGAAGGGAACGGGCGGGAAACACGAGAGAAAGAGCGGGATACAATTTAGCAAAGAAGGCCAGTAACTGTCTTACTTCCATACGTTGCTAGGTTCATCCGCCTCGTGTGATACAGCTATAAAATCTTTCGACTCGGTCATCTCGTCCCCATCCTCGTCGCCCATCATTTCTTCGTCGTTCTGATATGTTACTAGTTCATGCGTATTCTGCCAGCTATGCAGCTCATCGACTTTACGCACACCCATCATCCACGTTACTAGGCTGCGTGGCACCCAACGACCAACAAAGCCGTAGACATTAGCACCGAGACCAATACGCACCACGTCGCTAGTGACTGAGCCATCAATGACATCAAAAACGGCGTTATGTAGATGGCGCAACGAGCTACCACGCAGGCCGCGAATGCGGCCCCCACTAATAGCTGAGGCACTACTAGTCACGTAGTTGCGGCCGTAGGCGTGGCGAGCGTTGTCAGGCCAGCTAGTAGCGTCGGCATCAGCGCTGTGCAGGAGTCCCTGTGGATGCTGAGAGTTTCGTGATGGTGAGAAGGAGCTAAAATCAAAGGTTCCGAGCTGTATGTGAGTGACGGGAATAGACAATGGACGCAGTTCAGCTGCAAGCACTTCGGTGAATGCAGAGAGCGCAGAACAGACCGTGGCTTCGGGCGCATGAAAGGGCGGGTTGATAGAGGATATTATGGATGGCGTGAAGACCATGACCTTGGGTGGAGTCCATTTCTCGCCAGCAGGAGTGAGTCGTGCGGTGAGTAGTGGCAGAAAAGCCTGAATAGTGAGAATTGGGTGTAGCAGATGGGTATTGAAAAGATCGGCAAAGCTACTAGGCGGTATGGTCGCAATAGGAGAGGTCTGATAGCTAACGGATGGAATCAAGATAACACTCTTGAGGGCGAGATAGTTGGGAGCGACAGTGGGGCCGGGCGAATGCCGGGACTGAAGGTAGTTGGCAAAGCGCTCAATAGCAACACCAGCGCGAGGAGGCTAAGACAAGACAAAGAATTAGTAAAGAAGAGCCCTCTAGTCACATATTGAAGTTTATGAGGGTACACTTACATCGGTTATGTCTATACCCAGTGGGCGAATATCTGGCCGAGCCATCCGCTGTAATAGCAACTCATCATCAGGCCCGTTGCACACGACATAGACAATGAAGCCCTTTCGCTCCAAATCGAGCGACAGTGCCCGGGTCAGCGGCAGCGTAGGCGAACCAGCCACAACGACAACCTCGACTCTTCCATTATTCTTTGCACGACGCGCTCTGCGGATCTTGCGTGCTGAGGCGTTGCTGCGATACGTCTTGTAGGCTATAGTGCCAGTGAAAATTACAGTAATACCGATCAACACGCGGTTACGCACAGCCCAAGTCTGCGCACTTTCCAGCATAGACTGCGGGATTACAGGCTCGGGCGGCGGCGTAGGAAGGGCCGGGCGGATGGACGAGGGCAGCCAATCGACGGATGATAGAGAGTTTCGTACGGTGCCGGCAGCGAAGTCAATCTGCTTATCAACAAACTCGGCTACATTATTAGTGTAGTACTGTAGCTGACCAGGGAGGTTCTGGACCTAGAGGAGAGGAAAGACAGACGGGTTAGCCAGTGGCTATTGTAGACACCCGGTGAAGCAGACGGCTAACACCGGTAAGTGAGGGGCTTCCAGGCAAGGGTTCATACAATTCCCATGATTGCATCTTCAGTCGACATGGCGCGAGCTGTAATGAATGATACACAAAAGAGCAAAAGAAAAATACTTTGACCCCAGTTCTTTCTTCTTCACATTAGCTTGGCGAGAAGAGAAGAGAAAATTGAAGACGGAATAGAGCCTAATAAAATGTGGCTGGGCCAGGAGTTGACGATGCAAAAAAAAGTGGCGTTTCTAGACCTTTCAGCCTCGACAACTGAAGGATTGGGCTTACTTGCTTCAGTCCTATATTTACAGCGGGTTGTAGCGCTATAGCCCTAAATTCAGCAATGTAGATTATCTATTCAAGGTATACCAAACCCTCTCAAATACACCCATAGCTGCTGACGTGACTGTAAATCTGGCTTGTGATAATTTTTTTTTTAAAAAAAAAGCACAACTAAGCCTAATACTGGGTTGTTTTGCATATTTTCCCCCTAAATCAGGTTTTAAACTGCCCCTTTGTTATGGCATAATTATGATCACTAAATCATGAAAAATGTAATAGAATAGCGCTATGCTTCGTGCTAAACAATAGCGCTTAGATTATCTGCTGTGGCTCACCGTTTCTAAAGCTGACATTAACGCCCAACCCCACTGAAGACAGACAAGCATGGGCCACAGCGTTAAAATGCACTATGTAAGGTATGGCGCAACTAGAGAGCTAATGACCTCATTACTTTTGTAGACCCTAGTATCTAATAACCCTAATATATTTGCCAATTGCCTTTGCCTAATCACACTCTCCGTGCCCGACATCGCAGGCGAACGTACGTTATATTCTCTCCTCCCGTTGTGTTCTTGCACACATGTTGCAAAATGCCAACTGCCTCTGAGATAGCTCCTTCTCTATGCTCTTCTGGTATGGCGTCCCACACCTGTCTTCCCATTAGTCTAACCCACCCATCTACACCCGCTGCATCCGCTGGTGTTGGTCTCCATTCACGCTCAACATCCAGGACTAGGAAGCCCCCAACTTCTGACTGTAACATATGGACGACATAGGCTTCGTCGGGAAAGAACCAAGGGTCTATAGATATGGCAGCCTGCAAACCAATGTGACGAGCAGCAGCCATCAAAATGGCGGTCCGCATTTCACTAATGTTGCCCAAGCCACCCATCTCAAAAACAAAAAGTCCACCGGGCGCAGTGGCTTCTCGGACACCACGAAAGAAGGAGGTGCGTGCGGATGCAGACGATAGAATCCAATGCATAGCGGCATTGGAGAAGACTTTGGTAAAGATACCGGTAGTTATCTGTGAGAGGGCGTCTAGCTTGCTGCAATCGGCAACTAGAAAGGGTCAACTGATGTAAGAAGATTAAAGTCAAGCCACCATAGTACGAAAGTACCCCCAAGAGTGATAGGAACTAGATAGAACAATGCAATGTCTGATTCATACGTACCTTCAAAACTTGCATTTTCATCTGGCACCAGTTTCCTTGCTGCCTCAATCATAGCAACTGAACTGTCTAGTCCAATGAGGCGTCCTGAGCCCTGTCGCAAGACCCGAATGAACTGTTCATCAAGAATCCCATCTAGAATATTGTTAGAGCAAGACATTGCCGTCTAATACTGGGCCTTCTCTCTTACCACCACAGCCTAGGTCTAGGACTACATCGTCCTTCTGAACATCGAGCCATTGTACGACTTTGGTAGCCAGCTTGGGCACAAAAGAGGCCGAGGATTGGTATTCCTGATCTTTAGTTAATAAAACATCGGGTGGTATTTGTTATAATGATTGCGTCATACCTCAGCAGTCCATATATCTTTCCCGTGTGCCATTGTACTAATGATTGAGAGATGAAGCTTGAAGCGGAGAAAGACAGAGAACTACAGCTCAGGAGATGCCTGATTTATACTAACACAGAAGCATACAAGCTCTCTCCATTGGTATTTGGCGACAGCAGGGGTGGATGGCCGCCGCCGACCTCGGACTTCTGTTCCCTTTTGGGGAACTTACACTTCGCTTTAACCTAGAGTTTGACTTCCCAACATAACTGGGCATGAATAGAGTAAGCACAGGTGAGCTCCCGCTTCATGATTGACAGACTAACTATACCTCCTCTCCTTAGATAATGTTTTTACTTAGTCAACTTCTAGCAGCCGGTACTTGTTGTCTCCTAATGCTTGTTCCACGACCTCCATTGCCGCTAGCACCTTCTCTTCCTCCAAACGTTTGCCTACAATTTGGACGCCGACTGGGAGACCGTGCATTGCAGTAGCATTGTACAGTTTGTATGCACCTTGAGCAACGCCGTTCAACTTCCGAATATTGAAGCCTTGGGGAAGCTGGTCCAGTGCCTTGTCGACATGGGTGACTGGAAGTACGCCAGCGGTGTAATCGAGCTACGGTAGAATAAAAGCATGGTTAATTACTGAACAAGACTGAGAATGTTAGAGAAAACCAAAAGTCTAACACTCACTAGATTGAATAAGAAAGTATAGCCACAGCTGCTCACGGCGTCCTTCATGCCATCATGGGGGACGGCGGGTGTAGCATTTGGTGGGGTCAATAGGAAATCAACATTGGCGTCCTTCCACCACTCAAACCATTCAGCACGGTATGCCTCTCGTTGAGCAACCAGCTTGAAATTCTCGAAGGCTGTTTTGGGATGCCAATCACGAATCAAAGATGCCCAGACAGCGTCACGGCGCACATATTTGACCCATAAATGGTATACAAACTTGAAAGTTCGCGGGAGCTTCATCAAGAAGCTCATCTGGGCAGCACCTGGGTCTTCCCATTCTCCTGCTCGAAAGTATGACCGGTATAAAGCACCGCCGTCCGCTACAAGAAGCTGGGAAGCAATACGCAAGCCCTCAAGCGGGGATGGTGGGTCAATCTCAATAATCTCATGGCCTTGCTTTTTCAGTGCTTCTTCAACCATGTCCATAGCACGCATACATGCCGGGCTAGGATCGACCACATTGTCAGTGCGCATGATGCCAATTCGGAGCTTTTCGGTAGTCCGAACTTGGTCCATGGCATCTTGTCTCCAAGGAATCGGATGTATCGAATAATCATGTTTCCACATTTCAGTACTAATCAAAGCCTTGGTGAAGTATGATAAATCGTCCATGGTGCGTGTCATTGGACTGTACACAGCCGGAACACCCTCCTGTCCAGCCATGCTGGAACGGGTGCCGACTTTAGGCCAGCGGCCAGTCGAGCAACGGAGCGAGTAAATGCCAGAAAAATGAGCGGGCACGCGGACAGATCCAGCTACATCGCTACCGAAGCCAATGCGGCCACCAAGAGCCAATAGTGCGGCTTCCCCGCCGGTGGAGCCACCGGGCGAGTATTTGCTATTGTGTGGATTTGTAGTGCGACCCCATACATCGTTGGTGGATTCGAAACTGAGTAGTGTGATGGGAATGTTAGTTTTGACGTACGGCACAGCACCGGCCATCTTTAGAATCTTAGTTATAGTGCCATCTTGGGGCACTTTATTGCCCACAAAGCTACTATAGCCCACTGTTGAATCGTAGCCCTCAACAATAACAGTATCCTTGAGAGAAATAGGTATACCAGCAAGAGGGCCTTGCATATTTATAGACCCGTCATTGACCCATTTCTCGGCAGAATCAACCATCACCTCCGTCAAACAGTTTGTCTTGTCATGGGCTTTGACGGCAACCTTGGTGTACGTCCTGAGAATGTCGATTGGCTTTCTAGCACCGCTATGTACTTCGCAAACAAGCTGCTCTATCGGAAGGTTGATTGTCTCTTTGTCTTCAGCAGTGAGGAGATCCGCAACATGCAAGGCTCCCACCCGTTGCAGGCGTTCGGCCTTCTTGGCGGCACTATTGTGATTAAGGGTTAGAATAGGGTATCGGTATAAAGAAAAGCGGGCCGTTAGTCGTACCAAAGCCTACGATGCTGCAAATAGTCTGATAACATAGTGGGCGAGAAGATAAGAAAACCGGCTGGAAACAGGACGAGGAAAGACGAGAGGAGCAATGAAAAAGGAGAGCAAGAAAAGAATGATCAAAGAAGGAGAAAGCAAAAGGGGAAGAAGCAGATATTCAAGAAAAGAGAAAGTTGGACTCTATGAATAACGTGGGGGTATCGCCGTATTTCAAAACGATGGGCACGCATGTCACGGGTTTTGGGGTCAATAGTTAAAAAAGGCAGGAGCAAGAAAATAAAACGCCTCTGCCTAGAGTCCCAGGGTAGCACTGCAGCCTTGCTGCAGTTATTAGAGCGGCTCTTTGACACCCAATCCGTACTTTGTCAAGTCACCACACTAGATATGTAGATAAGCAATATGTCTGTTTTGATAAACCTGATAGTGGGTTGGGTTAGCTGGCATACAAAAGAATACTGTTGGGTCGGGTAACTGAGATACTACAAGATGTATCGTATCCACCTGCATACATTTGTACAATCCTGATCTTAGATAAGTGAGATTGGAGTCTCCAATCGGCCTCTTTCGGCTCAAGCTTGCCTGCTTTGGAGAAACTTGATGGCCGCGGTTTCATAGTTATGCTCATGTGACCTCCGCCGTCTTTGTTTCGACTTGGAGATAGGACTGCTGCCCCCTTTTCTCTCAGATAAGAAGGAGCAGAGCATATTTCAACCGAAATAGTAAGTAGCCTTTGATTTTGCTGCCCCCCCCCCCCCCAAATGGATGTAATTATTCTGCCGCCATTTTTCCGACTACTTGACCTGGCACAGCAACCGATACTAATTTTGCGTATAAATATATAAAAGTCTTCACTTGTGTTTCTACACGCCATAGACTACACCAAAACCACACACAGCTATCATCATTTCACATACATTGTTGTGTAACTTTCTTCTTATGTGGCGAGCCAGTCAGTAACTGTTGTCTACCCCACGTAACTCAAGATAAACTAATGGGGTTTCTAACTAGATCTCTCCTTTCGATACTACGTAAATCCAAATTGATCGCTAGGCCATCCGTGGCACTCATGATTGCGGAAGTCGCCCTAATTGCTTCGATACAATGCGCTACAGACACAGACACACGGGTCTAGGCTCCCAGGAAGAACCGGGGGCTGAAGTACCTAGCGAAGCTTACAGCAGTCACCGAGGAGAGCCTTCGCAGGCACATTATCCTAGCCCTCGAGATCGTGCAGAGTCCCCAACCACTACAAATGGCTTCGTTTGGACGTTAGAATGGGCATGGAATGAAGACCAGAAGGTACAGACTGCAGTACATAATATGGGAAATAGAGGGCAGAGTGGCCATGTAGATCCAGAGCCTGTACCAATGTGCCAGAGTGGGTCCAGACTAGCCTCAACTGTAGCTTCAGTCCAGGCCCGGCCCCAAACTTCAAGGGTGTCCATGGGTACGGGCCAAGGGCAGACCTCGGCTTTGGTATTGACTTCAGCTACAGCTCTAGGCCCAACTCAGAGTCTAATTTCAGGTTCTAGCTCTTCGGAGTGTGACGAAAATTCTGTGCGTGGACGCAGGCGCAGAAGAAGGTTCATTTGTAAACAGCCCCTTAGTAGTGGAACTATTCGCGCCACTCAGCCTAGGATTTATCGGCCCACGGAGGATGCTGATGGAAGTGTCAGCGAGACCAGCTCAGTGGATGAGCCAATAAAGACAAAGACGGAAGTCAAAGACGAGGATCCTAGGCTTATGCCACCCGTGGCACCTAGTGATGGTAGCATCAAAGAAAGTGCGACGGAGGCCTTAGGAAAACTATCGATGGGAAACCACAGTGAACATGATGACAGCTTGCCCAGCAGCCATTCAAGAGGCTGGGTCTGCATGATATGTACGTTGATTAATCTAGAGTCTGCTGTGGAATGCGAAGCGTGTGGTGTAGCCCAAGGATAGGGAAGGGAGCCTAGAACAGTAGTAAGTAGTAAAAAAATATTTAGGTTAGCACATGAACTGTAAGTGAGAGTGAGACTGGATTGAATCCAAGGGAGGCAACAGGATTCATAGGTACGACAACCATTTCCCCGTGCCTGGGAAAAGCCCAGATCTTGGAAAGGCCATTTGACTGCCATGAAGTAGGAAAATGGAGAGGTAATCGTAAGCATACAGTAGTAGTGTGTGTGCTTATTGTAGACTTGTAGACTCCTCGCTCTTAGTTAGGCAGCTGGCCAAGAGCTTTTGTCTGACAGTTGGCACCAAGTGGTAGAGATAGTGCTTTACCCTATTACCCTGTTACGCTTATTGAGTGCCTGCAGCTTGTCAGGGCCAACAAAAGGAAAATAAATCCCATCATCCATTTGTGCGCAAGAAATTAACAAGAAGTAGAGGCAATTTCCCAAAATCTGACTGACTAATTCACAAAAAAATTTTCTTGAAAGAACAACTTTCGCCTTGTCATGCCGCTCTGTTTCTTTTGATGTAACAAATTAAACCCATTCATATTGCGCGTGGACAGCTAAGTCATACCTGGTCATGTCGTGCCTTTGGATGCCGAATCCAACAAAAACAAGCTAACGCCCTGGTTTGATTTAATCTCTTTCATATTCGAGCGGTCGCTTAGATTAGGCCATTATGCATCTGATTTCTTACTGACTCATGCAGGTCACGGGCTTGTTGTTTCCGCTCTATCAAGTATGCTCTTCTCCGTCTTTGCCTCCCGCTCGTTCGCTCCCTCTTTTATCGTCCTCATCCGTCTTCCATAGCCTTCCGTCGTCCCAAGCGTACCCGAAGCTATCCTAATACTGCTAGAGCTGCCCCTAGGCTACCCTTAGCGCTAGGCCCTGCCCGCTCAAAGCTTGCTCCAAATGCGGACTCGTAATGGACAACTAGGCTTGTCACAGCACCAGGGTAGCAAGTTATAAAAGACCAGGATACCAGGAGACTAAGATATTGGTGGCCTAGGGTGCTCTAGTGTAGGCATAAATTCTATAATCCATATTATTAAACTGGCCGTGTAAGCTTTTGCCGTCTTATCGGAATCAGAGTACACTGACTCTTGCCTCTTCCTTCACTCGGGCTTACTGGTATATGGTCTTACTTGGGTCTATTGAATGGAAATGAGGATTCAGGAACCTGGAGCACTGTTAGAATGGTGCAGATACACATGCACATAATACACCCACCCATCTTGTCACCGCTAACAACAAATCAACACCAAGGAAGTCCAGCCCCGAGCCGAGCATTAAGAACAGCGAACTGACACACTGACATTGTACATGGGTCAGACTGATGCTTCAGCCCTCTTCCGCCTTGCATTCACTCGCTTTGCGTTCTCCTGCTTATTGAGAGGGTTTTGTTTTCTCTATTCTAGGTCCTTTCGGATCCTGATCCATACTAGACTCGGAAGTTCGTGGCAAGCTTCACGCCAGGTCTAGCCCTTTCCTCACTCCAACATTGTCGATCTGTTTCTTGGAGGGAGCTTCCCTGTTCCGGTTTTACTTGCTTTGTCGATGGTACAGCAGGCGCCTTTCTGTAGCTGTTCATCTGTCTTATAAGCTCTTGATAAAGCTTCACTTTCTGACATGTCGTTCGCTATTCGTTTACTCCTTTGATACTATGCTCTCGAGTTTTAGTTCTGGCGTGTCTCTTTTTTTTTCCCCTTCTTTCTCACTCTTCTTTTTTCTAGTACTCGATCACCATCATATCCAAGCTTTATCCTGAATCTGGGTTTGTTGACTATCAAGTTCTAACAGTACTTTCGCCTGTCTTGACAATCCATTGGCCACAGCTGTACTTCGTTTCTTTTCCTCATCTTCTTCATCTCAGCTCATCTCACATTCACTTGGAAATATACACTGCAATCCTGTTCATAACTGTGTAGGCAGGCAGACTGACAGGAGAACAGAATATTGCACATCATCTTCCCAAACGGGGTTGCCTATCGCATTTTGGTTCCTAAACTTTGTTCTCTTCATTACTACTTGCTGTCTTTTCAGAGATAATCACACCTTGATTGGGCGTCTTGAATTTCCTCGTACCGGCTCTAGGCTTCGTGCTTTTTCTCAACAAATCGCGGCTGGCCCTGTGGCCTCCGTTGACTTTGAATCGAGAAACATCTTTCTCGCTTCTTTTTCTATCTTCTTTCCCCTCCGTTTTTCGCATTCCACCAGTCAAATTCAGATATGCTGTCTCCCAATACGTCGCCTCCCGAGACTGTGAAATCATCTGCTTCATCGCCTTTCTTACAAAATGGGCCAGCCACAACGACCGGCCACAAATCTAATACACCGAGACTTTCGTCTTTCCAAATACCTTCTACTTCGTCTGATGTGTCTCCCATATCCTCAGACTCTCCAACTACTTTTGAGCCTTCTCCACACGCCTCACCACGCGATCCATCTTTTGCTTTGAAGTCTAGTGCCGGCTTTAGTCAATGTGCAAGTAGCGACGACCAGGCCTGTAGTGGTTCATATAAGCCCTCGGACAAGTATACTAACGAGTTATTCTTGGACGACATTTGTACATCTTCAACACAGCCTGTAAATGAAGAAAACCTTGATCCTTCTCAAACCACTACTTCAAAGTATCTATTTCTAGGCACACCCGACAAAGATACTAATAAGCTTCCAAAAACACTACATGGGATTTCTACAAAGCCTGCTTGTCTAATACAACCAGTCCCCGACTCGGGTTCACAGCCGAGCTGCCGCTATTCTGCGTCTTCAGCATCCGCAATCATGCCCACATCTCTAGATCAAGTGATGTTTTCCGCCTTCCATAGTCTTCCTGTCTCGGTAATGGTTTTGAATGATGGAAGGTCGGTTGCATTCACAAATAATGCCATGAACGATCTTCTTTCCTCAGTCTTGACGACAGGGAATACCCAAAGCGAAAACTCAAACCAAAACCCTTATTGTGGCCTTTTGCTCTCCCAAATTGGTATTTATGGCGATGATTGTGGCTATCCCAGGGAGCTATCGTGGGAGGCTATTCTGGACTATGTTGCTACAAAACATCAACTGCCCACTATTAGCTCCGGTGATCAATTCACTTCTGATTTTACAACACAACTCATACGGAACAATAAACTACCCGATTTCACCATTGATGTCATATTTACCAAGCTAGCTGGTAGTCAACATTCCAGCATATCGTCTGATATGAGCAGTTCTACCTCGGCCTCAACATCCAGGATGTTCACTTCAAGTCAACTACAACAAATACACGCCAAAGTGATTGTCACCACGTGGCTTGGAAGCAATAGCCAGAGATTTTTTACCTTGACTTTTCCCGAGGTTAAATTTATGCCTCAAAAGGACCCCCATTATAATGCCTCTTCAAGCCCACACACTCTTAATAACGAACCGTCTGCTAGTCAGAGCTTTGCTGACTTCCCCTTCTTGAAAGAGCCTTCTATGGAAAAGGCTCCTATTTATGAGAGGGTGTCTAAACTCAAGGATGCGATAATTGACAATACAAACATGCCGATTGTTGGTATCTGGAAAGACGGGTCTGTTGCTTATCCAAACAAAGCAGCTCGGTCTATGTTCGGCAAGCACATTTCAGACAACCGAGCCTATTACGTCACGGATTTGATGGGAGACTGGGTTCTCTGGAATGGAGATTTCACCGAGAAGTTGCCTCCAAACGAGTACCCTTTGAAGTTCTTTGCGAATAACTTGAAGCCATTTGAAGGTAAACG
The DNA here is from genome assembly GCA_002742255.2 of Ceratocystis albifundus. Lineage (NCBI taxonomy): Eukaryota > Fungi > Ascomycota > Sordariomycetes > Microascales > Ceratocystidaceae > Ceratocystis > Ceratocystis albifundus. The sequence goes on along the minus strand of MAOA02000035.1, from coordinate 1,566,386 downwards.
CATTGGGTTGATTAGGGATAGTGGGCAACGTGTTGTCTATGATGTTGTTGGAGAAGTAATTCACGACCTAGTCACCGGAGAGTTTCTTGGTGGTGTCGTCAGCTACCGGGATGTGACACGAATGGCAGAAGACATCACACGCTTCCAAAAGTCTGGAGATGAAAGGTTTCGAACTATCTGTGATTCTATGCCTCAACTTGTATGGGCAGTACAGCCTGATGGTTTCCCATACTTTTTCAACCGGCAATGGTACGAGTTCACTGGCCTTACTCAAGAAGAATGCCAGCACTACCGGATACAAGATGTAATTCACCCAGAAGATGAACCCGAAGTATTGGGTTTATGGGCGCAATGTTTAGAGACAGGCAAGCCCTTCCAGGGCGAGTACCGGTTTCGCAGTCGCGATGTATCCTTCCGTTGGTTCCTGTCTCGCGCACTGCCACTTCGCTCATTTTCAGACGGTCCCATTACGGGCTGGTTTGGCACTAGCACTGATGTGCATGACGCAGTGATTACCAAGCGTATAAATGAGTGTACTAAAGAACAGCTTAAGAGCGTTATGGCACACGCCAAAGTTACTCTCTTCACGGTTGACAGAGAGCTCAAAATAACCTTGCTTGAAGGTGGACTGGTTGGCAATGGCATTCCAGACAATACTGATGCTAATGGCCGAGGCTGGTTCATCGGCCATGACGTATACGAGGTTTTTGATGGATTAGTCAAGCTTAAGCCCGACGAAGGAAACCTTGCTTTTCTTCGGCCGATAGAGAGTGTTTTGATGGGCAACGATCCCCAACATGTGATGGAGCATCAGATCAGTGAGTTTCTTTTCGGGATAAACGCTATTTTATCCGAAATTTGTGCTAACATTCTACACCTCTCCTCTGCCACAGACGGTCGTTGGTATCGTACGCGTTTTGTTCCCATGTACTCTTCGGACACACCTAGTGGATCGCTTCAAGAAGACAAAAAGAGCGATGTGACTGACGGTGTTATTGGTGTTATTATGGACATCACAGAACACCGTGCAGCGATTGAAGAAGAAACAAAAAGGATGCAGCAGGCGGTGGCTAATGAACAAGCTGCTAAGGAGGCGACACGACTGAAAAGCCAATTCTTAGCAAATGTAAGTTATGGGATGATTCTAGTTTCTCTTGTACGTCTACTTGATTACTGGTACTAACGTTTTAGATGTCTCATGAGTTCCGCACTCCCATCCAATGGGTTCTTGGCTATACCGATATCCTTGACTCAACACCAATGAACAAAGAGCAAGAACAACTGGTGGCAACAATCCGCAACTCTGCCACGATCTTGCTGACACTTATTAATGACATCCTTGATTTTTCCAAAATTGAATCGGGAAAGATGGCATTAGATGAGGTTGACTTTGATTTGTGCTCGGTTCTTCGTGAAACAACCGAAATGCGCCAGTTTGAAGCCAAGAACAAGCAAATCGACTTCATTCAAGTCTGCGCCCCTGGCGTCAGCGGCCTCAAGCTTGTTGGTGATCCCAATCGGTTGCGGCAGGTTTTGAATAATGTTCTCGATAATAGCGTCAAGTTCACGAAGGAAGGTTTTGTTCTCCTACGTGTTGAAATTGAGACAGAAATGACAGAAATTATCAATCTCCGATTCACCATACAAGATTCGGGTGTTGGAATTGAACCAGGCAAGCAAGATCATATATTCGAACCGTTTCACCAAGCTGATGCGTCTACTGCGCGTGAATTTGGTGGTACTGGACTGGGTTTAAGCATCTGCAAGAGCTTCCTGGACTTGATGCATGGCTATATTCATTTGACATCCAAGCATGGCCGTGGAACCACAGCTATAATCGACATTCCATTTCGCAAGCGCCTTAAGCTCTGCGATGACGAAGCCTGTCATGTGCCCAAGTCTGCGCGAAACAATCGCCTAGCAGCTGGAAGCCACCTGATTGAAGTGGCCAGCAGTAGGTTGGCTAGACAGAATGGAAATGCCGAGGCCAAGCCTTTGCGACCGTCCGGCTTAATATTATCGCAGTCCGAGTCTCTTGCTGTGCAGCCCAAACAAGGGGTAGCCCAACTTACGCGACGGCGTTCGGTGACCACGACCCAACAGATTCCAATACCGCGCGAAAATATCAATATTCTCCTTGTGGAAGACAAGTAAGTGTGAATATGGAGAGCTCTAATCCTACAGTGTTGATAATGTGCAGACGATTGGTGGTTTCTAACATGTATGGTTTAGCCCGTTAAATGCCAAGCTAATGATAAAGCTCCTGAGCCAAATAAATTTCAAGTCCTGTTCACATATGGTCAACGGCAAGGAGGCACTTGACTTTATCGATAGGGCACAGCGAGGTGTCGAACGCAAACCCAATCTAATCCTCATGGACTGCCAGATGCCGATTCTGGACGGTTATCAGTGTGCTGAGGCGTAAGTTTTCCTCCTTAATGAAATGACGGAGATCCCCCCCCAAAAAACCCGATTGATTTTGTTTCATTTAGACTCTTACTAACAATGGCGGGGCTCTTTTCCATGACAGGCTAAGAAATGACGAGAAATATTGTGCGTATATTCGCGATGTCCCTATTATTGCAGTTACGGCGTCTGCTATTGTTGGCGACCGTGAAAAGTGCCTCAAATCAGGCATGAATGGCTATATATTAAAGCCAGTTACACAGAGTATGTTGGAGCGATCGATTATAGAGTGGCTCATGGCATGGAAATCATTTGATGATGGCAAACAGGGGCAGGAGAAAGATCAGAGGGCAGAGGGAGAGCATCAGTCGATTTCTGATGAGGCGAAGGAAGCAAAGAGCGATAAGGGAAAGAGGCCAAAACTGCTTCCGAGCAGAAGCCAAAGCAGCAGTAGTGAGACTGCGTTTTCGGAACCGATGACTCTGAGCTTTAGTGATGCTACGACGGAAGAAAGTACGGTCTCGCCGCCGCCTTGAGGGCTACATCAGCAACGCTGGAAATGGCATTTCAGATTGCGCGTTGCGACCATGGCCAGTTTTGCATTTTCTAGGTTGCTTTACGTCATGATCTTGGGCTTGGAGTTCTCATTTTTTAGGCTATTTGTTTCGTTCATTGAATTGTCGCATACGTATATATCAGCGAACTCATATACTACATTCTACACCACTCACACGGGACAGTGGTGCAACTTTTCTTTCCGCTCAAATAAGCACAAATAGTCCAGTCGGTTTAGAGCAAGAGGGGCAAAGTTAAGGAGGCGGTAAAGTGACGATGAGCGAGCTTCGTCGCCTGGTGACGACACGTTGGATTGCTGCGCCATCATTTCAATTTCAATCAAGGGAAAAGGTCTAGTTTGAGGGACAGCCTATGGCAGCTGGCAAGCTGGGTCGTAGAGACTATATAGCTGGCGACCTTGGAGCTGCCAGCTGGCAGAGGAGAGCGTTAAACGGAATGCCTACATATAGTAGTATTTGAGAAATAGGCTACAGAATACAGCTGAGAAGCGGACAGCCATAGGCTCCAGCTTTAAGGCAAGGGAGCCTACGGGGGTCAGCAAGGCAAGTACAGGGCTACAGGCGTACAGGCTGTTGTTTCTGTGCTTCTGTGCTGTGTAATGAATGCTCTGTTCCTTGCCAACGCTGTGCTGGCCCAGGCTTCTTTCTCCTCCTTTAATTGCTTGCTTGTCTTGTATGCTTGCCGCTGCTCTTGGCTGGGCGCTCTCTAGTGGCAGTGAAACTAAAGGCCTCTATCCCCCGGTTTTCCCAAGCCTCCGGCGGAATCTTGTCGTTTATTATATTGTTTTCATTAAATAATCCATCGTTGACGTCTTGCCCCCTCCCCTCTCTTTAGCTATCTGCATCGTCTACTCTTCTTCTCCTTGCTTTCCCCATCTTTCGCACTTCCTTGACCTTCGACCTGCTGGTTTATAGAGATCGATCACCAATTGACAGCCTCTCTTTCAAAACTAGGGGCTACTATCAGCAAGATAAAGCTCCGTTAGCTTACATTTCTTTTCTTTATTTCACGGACTTTTGCCTAGACTTTTCAATTTCCTCGTTCTTAGATTCATCGCTGGAAAAAAAAAGAAAAAAAAAACAAGCAGCTTAAGCCCTGGCGTTGCTACACGATTCTTTTCGTTTGTCGCCATCGTCGTCCCTATCATTCTCTGTAAATTTTCCGTCAACGGCCACTCGATAACAAAAACCGATAACCCGAGTTTGACTGCGAAAGAACACTCGACGCCGTCCACGCTTCTGGCCCAACGCGATCTCCCCCTTCTCTCTCTTTCCACTCGTTTCTTCCTCCCGTCTCGTCCTGCTGCATTGGTGCATATCCATTGATTGCATCACAGCCTGACAACACACACACATAGATCGTCATGGTGAGTTGGCCCCTTCTCTACCTATACGCCGGCGCAATGCCTTTCCCCTCCATTCACCAATCTATTTCCCCACAACCACATCCACAACCACGACCACTAGCTATTGCTATCATTGTTGTCTAGATGCTAACTCTCCTGTCTTCTTCTCTTTCCCAGGCTATCTCAAAACGCCCCAAGGATAAGGCTGCGCGTAGCGGCGGCCGTGGTGGTGCCGGCGCAGACAAATCATCGCGGCCCAAAAAGGCCACGTTCGAGGCTACTAAGAAAAAGGAAATCGGTGTCACCGACCTCACCCTCCTCAGCAAAGTCAGCAACGAAGCCATCAACGAAAACCTCAAGAAGCGTTTCGAAGGTCACGAAATTTACACATACATTGGCCATGTGCTCGTCTCTGTCAATCCATTCAAGGATCTTGGCATCTACACCGATGCCGTGCTCGAGAGCTACAAGGGCAAGAATCGTCTTGAGATGCCACCACACGTCTTTGCTATTGCCGAGTCAGCCTACTACAATATGAAGGCCTACAAGGACAACCAATGTGTCATCATCTCCGGCGAGTCTGGTGCTGGAAAGACCGAGGCTGCCAAGCGCATCATGCAGTACATTGCCAGTGTATCTGGCGGCTCTGGCGGCGATATCCAAAAAATCAAGGACATGGTGTTAGCAACAAACCCCTTACTAGAGTCCTTTGGCAACGCCAAGACCCTACGTAACAACAACTCATCACGCTTCGGCAAGTATTTGCAGATCCACTTCAACCCCCAAGGCGAGCCAATTGGTGCCGACATCACCAATTATCTGCTTGAAAAGTCGCGCGTAGTGAGCCAAATCAACAATGAACGTAATTTCCACATCTTCTACCAGTTCACCAAGGGTGCCTCCGAGACATATCGCTCGACCTTTGGCATTCAAAAGCCGGAAACTTACGTCTATACGAGCCAATCCAGATGCTACGATGTTGACGGAATAGATGATTTAGCAGAATACCAAGACACACTCAATGCCATGAAGATCATTGGCCTGAGCCAGCCTGAGCAAGACCAAATCTTCCGCATGCTGTCTGCTATTTTGTGGATTGGCAACATCCAATTCCGCGAAGATTCAGGCGGCTGGGCCGAAGTTGTCGACCAATCCGTCGTTGATTTTGTCGCGTATCTCCTCGAGTGCTCCGCCCAGCAAGTCATCAGTGCCATTACCATCCGCATTCTAACCCCGCGCAATGGTGAAGTCATCGAGTCGCCTGCTAATCCCACCCAAGCTACATCTACACGCGATGCCCTGGCCATGGCCATCTACAACAGTCTGTTTGACTGGATTGTCGAGCGCGTCAATCGCTCGCTTAAGGCCCACCAGGAAACCACCAACAGCATTGGTATCCTAGATATCTACGGCTTTGAAATCTTCGAAAAGAACAGCTTTGAGCAATTATGCATCAACTATGTCAACGAGAAACTGCAGCAAATCTTCATTCAGTTGACACTCAAGGCTGAGCAGGAGGAATATGCCCGTGAGCAGATCCAGTGGACCCCCATCAAATACTTTGACAACAAGATTGTATGTGACTTGATAGAGCAGGTACGCCCGCCTGGTATCTTTTCAGCCATGAAGGATGCAACCAAAACCGCCCATGCCGATTCTGCCGCCTGCGATCGTACATTTATGCAGGGCATCAACGGCATGTCCAACCCGCATTTGACCCCCCGCCAAGGCAACTTCATCATCAAGCACTATGCTGGTGACGTGAGCTACAGCGTCGATGGTATTACCGACAAGAACAAGGACCAGCTGCTCAAGGGTCTCTTGAATCTGCTTCAGGCCAGTGGCAACCAGTTTGTCCACACGTTATTCCCTAACCAGGTCGACCAGGACAATCGCCGCCAGCCACCATCAGCCGGAGACCGCATCAAGACGAGTGCTAATGCTCTGGTCGATACACTCATGAAATGCCAACCATCGTACATCCGAACTATCAAGCCCAACGAAAATAAGTCGCCCTCAGAGTATAACCAAGCCAACGTGCTGCATCAAATCAAATATCTTGGCTTACAAGAAAACGTGCGTATCCGTCGAGCCGGTTTCGCCTACCGTCAAACTTTTGAGAAATTCGTAGAACGCTTTTTTCTCCTATCGCCTGCAACATCATACGCTGGCGAATACACGTGGACTGGGTCGTATGAGGCTGCCACCAAGGAAATCCTCAAGGACACTAGTATTCCCAAGGAAGAGTGGCAGCTGGGCACCACCAAGGCCTTTGTCAAATCGCCTGAGACTCTCTTCGCTCTAGAGACTATGCGTGACCGCTACTGGCACAACATGGCTACACGTATTCAGCGCATGTGGCGTGGATATCTCGCATACAGAGCAGAGGCTGCTACACGGATCCAGCGTGTGTGGCGCAAGAAGCGCACAGGTGCCGAGTTCCTGCAGCTTCGTGACCAGGGTCACAAGCTCGTGGGCGGCCGCAAAGAGCGCCGCCGCATGAGTATCTTAGGATCGCGTCGTTTCCTAGGTGACTATCTAGGCTTCAATAGCTCATCAGGTCCAGGTGCTCATATGCGCAAGACTGCAGGTATCTCGTCTAGTGAAAAGGTGTTTTTCTCATGCCGTGGAGAAGTTTTAGAACATAAATTTGGTCGTTCTAGCAAGCCGAGCCCGCGCACTATTGTTGTGACTAACAACAAGTTCTACATAATTGCACAGCTTTTGGTCAATGGCCAGCCTCAGATCGTGATTGAGCGGCAAATACCGCTTGTTGGAATCAAGTTTGTTGGTCTGTCGACATCACGCGATGATTGGTTCTCTCTGGGGGTTGGGTCCCAACAGGAAGCAGACCCCTTGCTAAACTGCTTACTCAAAACTGAGATGCTGACGCAGATGCACCGTGCTATGTCTGGGGGCCTTAACCTTAAGATTCTCGATAGTATCGAGTACGCTAAGAAGCCCGGCAAGATTCAGGCCGTCAAAGTAATCAAAGATTCGCAGACTGCCGTCGACTTTTATAAAAGCGGTGCCATTCACACTCAACCGGGCGAGTCGCCTAATTCCGTCTCGCGGCCCACACCTAAGAGCAAGCCTGTCCCCCCACGACCCATTACCCGTGGCAAGTTGATTCGCCCTGGTGGTCCAGGTGGCCGACCCTCACGACTTACTGGGAATCGCAATACGACCCCGCGCGCTGGCGGCTTCCCTAATGCGCAAAAGCCTGCTTCTACAACTCCTAGCGCATCGGCTGCTGTTTCAACACCTCATGCCATGCCCGCCGCGGCGAATCCCGTAGCCTCCGTGGTATCAGGTGCACTGCCAATCCAGCAGAAACGACCAGTATCTGTGATGGGTGCTTCTCAAGGCTCGGCTGGTGGACGACAGCCACCACCGCCTCCACCCGCACCAAGTGCAAAGCCTAAGACAATGGCCAAGGTGTTGTATGACTTTAGCAGTGAAAAGGAGAACGAACTAACAGTACGGGCGGGTGATATGATTGAAATTGTGCAGAAGGAGAACAATGGTGAGTCTTTGCATCTTCCCCCACTCCCATTGTCAATCAATCTAGTGCTTGAAATTTTTCAGCTAACCTTTAATGATCAGGCTGGTGGCTTGGCAAAAACGCTACCGCTCAAGCATGGGTTCCTTCTGCCTATGTCGAAGAAGTTGCCGCTCCTCCACCGAAGCCCAACGGCCGCAAGCCACCACCAGCGCCACCCGCAAAGAGACCTGTTGCGGCAGGGCGCAACGGCTCTGCAGTGGGTGGTAGCGCAGCAGCAGGTGGTGCGGCTAATATCGGAGGCCTAGCTGATGCCCTACGTGCACGCAAGCAGGCAATGCAGAATAAACATGACAACGAGGAAGAGGACTGGTAGTTTTCCAACGAGTTGGCGATCTGAGGTTCCTGGCAAGGGGTTTTGGTTCCTGTGCTCCCTTGAACTTCTTGTTCGCCTTTTACATGTCTTCTACGTGTGCATGTGTTTGTTCTTTTTGGTTCGTTTTTCTTCGACGTACTTGTGCGTTCTTGTTTGTCTTTCTTCTGCATATATCATTTATTCCAATTGCAAATTTCCAATTCCATAACCACCATTATGTAGCAAACATACAAACAAGCAGCCGTCTCGTTCCTCAGTCTATATATCTTTTCTTACTCGCTCTCTATATTATTTGCCCTCGCCTTGCGTCGTCGAATTAACTCGCCTAGTGGCACATCATCATCACTATTTTCTTCCACTCCAAAATCATCCAGCGTCTCGCCATCATTGTTATGCCAACTTGGTGGTGGCCCATCGAATAATTCGTAGTCGGAGTCCTCATCTGAGCCAAGTGCGGCGCGTACAGCAGTCGCCCGTTCATCGGGTGAATCATACTGTGCAAGAAGATCCGTGTCGGAATCAACTTCACCTAGCACGTGGCCACTTTCAGGCCCTGCAGGCATCGCCCAACGTCGCCGGTCAGCCAGCTGACGTTTTTGAAAAGCGGCTTTTTGCTCTTCGACAGAGCTCCAGCGTAATATGGCCACGTCATCATCAACGCCATCCGAACTCAGTGGGAGCTTGCTAGCAGGCCAAGTGCCATTGTGCGTTTTTCGTGAAGGGTCCGGTGGTGGCCACATACCAAAGCGCTGGTTGAAGCCATTCTCAGGATATTCCCAGCCCAATCCGCAGCCACGATAGCCGAGCTTTGGGGTTGGCGTAAAGGGGAATAGCCATAAAAGTGGATTATAGGTGCTCATGCCCTCGGCAAGGTTTGTGAAGAAGTCGATATCATAGGGAAACTCGACATGTTGCACGCGCACCTTGTCGCCATCGTCCGTCGGCCACCAGCCTGGGCCCTTGGACAGGACCGCCGTGTGGCGATCGCGTTGCCAGCCTTCGATAGTCGTCTCATTTAGCAGCCAAGCCCGCAATGTAGTGAAAAGTATTATAGCGAGAGCCAGCGAGGTGAATGCCGTGACAATTGACACAACCGCTAGGCCTACTAGTATCGGGACTGATGGGCCAAGATACGCTGGTTCGTGTCGCATAGCCCATACGCCAGCAGCGCGCTGATAAACCAGGCGCATCAGAGCGGCTAGACCAACATTAGCGGAAATAAGGAAGCGCACAAAGTGGGGGAAGGTTCGCAATGATACACAGTTGCCAGTCCACGGGCAGTGGTGATCCATTCGCGGGATACAACGGCCACATAGCTTGCAGTGGTGAGCTCGGGGAGGTTTCGGCCGGTCACATTTGTGGCACCAGCGTGTGCCAGGTGGGCGTGGGAAAGAAGACCAATCGGGATCAGATTCTCCAGAAAGCTCGGAGGGAGATAAGCCATAGTCTAGGTGACCCGGGTCGGTAAAACAGGTGCGGTAATAGGTGTAGAAGATCAGTGCGGCGAGACCGTTGATATACTGTGTTTGAAATCGGGAAAGCGGCCCTGGCGGTAGGTAATCGGAAGAGTCGGGATCGGATGACCATGCAAAGAGGAACTGAGGAACAAAAGTAAGGAAGAGAATAAGTAGACATACAAAGGGCACGATGAGCCGTTGGATGCCGGGGACAGCGAGGAGGCCGGCCATTGCGATCGAGAAGGGATAGTCGGGAGAGCTATAACTATTCGATATATAAGCAGGACAAAAGACGCTATGCTATATAGTAGATAAACGCTGTAGATATGACAGCGTTTACCGGGCGGGCATCATGATCCAAAGCTAGCGTTGCAGCTTGTTAACCAAAAAGCAGGAGTTGAAAGGAGTACGACACACAGTACGTAGGAGCTTGGACACCTATTAGCTATGGGAAGCTCTTTTGGTTAGCGTGTAGCCGTAAATATGGGCCAGATAGTTTGTCATCATATCATGACTGGGGTTTAAGACTTGCGGGGGGGGGGGGGGCTTGTGGATACATAATACGCCACTGCTTTACTGGTGGGGCGCCACACATATTTCCAGGGGCTAATCTTGCAATATACAGCACAGCACAGCACGCTTTGGCCTTGTAACTTGCTTGGGAGGTGAGTTTTTGCATGAGAACTTGGCGAGTGTTTGACTAAATCTTTTTCTTATTCTATCTGTATTCTCTCTAGCCTGTCCTTTCCCTACTCCACCCCCTAACAGACTAGTTTCTGGCCCTGCTCATCTTTCTCGCGGGCTATTTTCAAGTCTTTATAGAGACCAACGAGCAAGTTGTGTACCTACAAGAGACGGATGTGAACTGCAACTACCTCGTAGAGCAAGCCCGTGCCTACCTCTTTTATGCAGCAGATTTTTTCGCCTCGTTTGACGTTTCCTGTCCTTCTTTCGTATCCTTCATGTTTTCCCACCGCCAAGTCCCTCGATATCACCAGCCTCACTTTCTTGTTCGCGTAGAAATCTAACTTGTTTCTCGTGCAAAGCGTGCCCGACGACCTCCCCTGGAGTCGTTATCTTCAGAGTTTTATCTCCTTTTTGCTTCTTGTTGAAATCCTCATGCGCCTATCAATCTAGCCTTTCGTCATCTTGTATTACTATTGCATATCTGGCCATGTCGGCCTTACATACTCGTTTGGCCTTTGTGTCCCTGTGGTAAGCTTTCTTGTCATACCCGTTCTTTGTGACTGGGCTCTTAACTGACCCGCTTCTAGTGGCTTGACATCTTATATATGGTCTTCCAATGTCGTAACTAAATACGCGGTCTTGGGTATGTACTCCGCCTCTAATGCCGCACATCTTACTAAATTCTAATTCTAGATGATCCTCAGACTACTTTACTACTCACTCTTTTATTGGCCTCTGGTATTCTTCGTTTTGCAAGCTTCTATGTTGGAAGGGTCCCTGGGGCCGGAGCACCAGCATGTAAGCCGGTTACTTGAACGTCGACCTGTAGCTTTTCTCTTACTAAAACATATCCAGACGATCCCATTTTCACCAGGAAAGTGAAGGCAAAGTCCGGCCAACCCGGACCTCTGCTACCCTCTGGTGTGCCAGAAAAGCCATCGCCGTACCTTCATCACGTGCTCATATTCTGCCTAATTCTCAGAGTAGCCGCTTTTCACTCCGTTAACAGTCAACAACAATGCTCATCCTCAGGGCTAGAACCACTCTTTGGTCTTCTTGTTTTTATCTATGATTTTGCCTATAATCCCGCGGATTCGCCTCCAGAGCCCGATGGTCCGGAAGACATGTGGGCCTCAGTATGGGATGATTTCGTCGAGTATCTCAAAACCACGCCTTTAGCAGGTCTTTCGGTCATGGCACTGATTAGCCTCTGTACCTATATCACTACAACCCAAACCATTTCCTCGACCTATTTTTGCTCCTCTATTGCCAACAATGCCTCTTATACTGTCTTCTTACAGCTTGTTGGCCTTGTCCTTGATACCGTATGTACGGTGCTGTTGTGGAGAATTCTCTGGTGGGCTAAAACTGCAAAGGTTCGCCTTCGGATTCTGTCTCATACACTCTTTATCACCGTTCTGGGATGTGGTCTTTTGATGATTCATTACAAGTACTCTACAGATCCTTCCCCATTCATTGTTGCACCTGGAGTCGTCATCCACGATGGCCTGGTTCTAGCAATCTGGCTGGTATCCTTTTGCCAAATTTTGTGCGAGACCTCCTTGGTCGGAGCCCCGACACTTGTCGTAGCCGCGGTAGGGGTATCTGCCGGCATTGTCAATATGCTAAAACTAGGCTCATGGTTACAGATATCGCGCTTTGTTAGCATCTGTCCTCTGTTGTTCCTTCTCGTGGCGCTTATTTTTCAAACAGTTTCTCTAGACTATAGTGTCATGTCTTTCGGCAGTCGTTTCACCATCTACTCATTCCTCTTGACATCTATTTTCATATGCCTGATCATGTCTCTCTTCAGCACCGATCCCTTCCACAATCACCCACTAAAGAGAATGATTTACGAGCGTCGTGTTGAGAATCAGCGCTGGTTAATACATTCAGGTACTAGCAAGTTCTTACGCGTTGCAGTCTCCGAGTACAAGCTCCGGTATCACCGCGACCCGCCTCGCGGCTTTTCTCAGTGGTTCAGATGGGCTATGGACCACAACGCTATTGTGATTGACAATTTTGACCAAATATCCTCGGATCTTGCGCCCTTTTGGCACATCCCTCCCGCCGAGCTTCGAGCCCGGACTAAGGAACTGGGCAAAGACCCTGATGTTGCTCTTATAAGCGTCCGGGACTCAAATGTGAGCTCAAACCTGCCAAAAGATTCACGGATACCTGAGCTGGACACATTGCTCTCGATCGTATCCGAGTTCGCTGAGCATTTACCCGACCTCGAATTTGCCGTCAATTTAGCTGGCCATCCACGTGTTCTTCCAGTAGGCACCGAAAGAATGTATCCCTTTGCATCATCGTCCACCGCCTCCAAGTGGCCCAGCGTCCAGCCCAATCTGCATGACACGGATATTTCCCAATCTAGTCCCAGCCCCTATCTCCTCGACAAATGGAATCAGACTGAAGCGTCCTATTTTCGTCGCATGTATATTGAAGCATGTCCTATACACTCACCAGTGTACAGGGGCCAGAGCTACATGCTTTCCGATCACTGTACAGCCTGTGAAAGTGCACACGGCACCGACTGGAGTCAATTCCCTGATGAATGGGATAAGGCGCTAGACACTTGTCTACAGCCTGATTTGATGCATCTCCACTCTTTCTTCTCATACTCACCTGCATCACATCGCGTGTACTCGAAACTTATGCCACTATTCGGCAAAACCAAAGTTGGCCCCTTTGGTGACATCATAATTCCCTTCGACGAGCAACTCCCCGCCAACTTTGACTCGAACCTCGACTTCGAGGATCGCCAGTCACGGCTTTTCTGGCGTGGAAATTTCACCGAAGTTGTCGCACCGCAAACTCATGATTTCTCTCCCCTTGGCAGCGAGGCCTTTGTGCGTGACCAGGCATTCCATGCAGATCTTCAACATCGTGCAGTCCACTTGGTTAACAATGCATCCGAATCTCAAATGTCAACTATGGTTATTTCACGAAAAGTGAAAAAGCCAAACAAGTCAAAAAAGGGCAAGAAGAAAGCAAAGTCAACATGGGAGCTTGAATACATATACTCTCACATGCGGACTAGCCAACTGAACAGCCTCCTCCCTTTTGACATGGCTTTTGACGTCTCATCTCACATCTGCAGCCAGCCCAAGACACGAGACCTTGCCAACTGTATTCGTGCCAAATCCGAGTTTAACTCTCAGCCCGGAGCCATTGCGCTGGAGAACAGATTCGTCTTCCTTCCGGATAGTCCTCTCAACCCAGCCCCAGAAACACTACAGACGCTACACTCAGCCAGTGTTCCGTTTGTCAGCACTATCTTTCGCCAGTGGTGGACAGAGCGGGTGCATCCGTGGGTGCACTTTGTGCCCATTGATCCACGCCTGCAAGCATTACATAGCACGCTGGCTTATTTCACGGGGCTGACTATTCCGGAGTCGGGGCATGAGCATGATCATGATCATGTTGATGCAAAGACCAATGAAGAAAGCAAGCAAGGGGGCCAAGAAGATGCCAAAGAAGCCGAGGGAGAGATCAAAGAAGTGGACAAGGTAGAGGCTAAGGAAAAGGCTGGATCGGGAGCATTGAGCCCAGAGGACCAAAATGAGCCGGATGAACCTGGCAAGGACAGGGCTGCTGTGCAAGGAGCAAATGGTCAAATTATGGGCTATCCAGGTGTAGGAATAACAGACGCGGAATCTACCGATTCTGAAGAAGATTCCGAGGCAGATGTAGAACCAGACACCACACCTGAGATGAACCACGTCGAGATGGAGGCTGCTGAGTCAGATGCCAGGTGGATTGCGCTCGAGGGTCGCAGTTGGGCACGCAAAGTACTTCGTAGGGAAGATGCCAGTGTGTATTTGTACCGGTTGCTACTAGAGTGGGGGCGGTTAGTGAGCGATGATCGGGACAGCGCATGAGAAATAACAGGAAATATATAGGACATTTGTTTGATATCAAGGGAATTTCTACTAGTGCTGATTTTCGCAATGTGCAGTTTGATAGTTTGAGTCCTTTAGTCTAAACAAAGCGACGATATTAAAAAAGTAGCTCGACCAAATGATTGCGTTTGAGGGTTAGAATGTAGTTTAGGGTTATATCAGAAACAAAAGAAGGAAAGTTCGCTTGTCGGAGCCTGACCCAAAAAATGAAAGGACAAAGGACTTGGGCTCAATAGACAAGCTAATCCTTGACTCTTTAGGCGAGCAGAATAGAAGATGATGAAGAAAAACGACGACAAGCGAGTGGAGACGGGAACATGCAGAGGCAAAGCAAATCCATGCAAAGCAAATCAAAGCAAAACAAAGATATGTAGGTATATAGGTATCTAAAGGCAAGGCAAGGCAAGGAAGGCTAAGGAAGCATCTACCGAGGAAAAAGTTACAAAGCGCTACTGCTAGACAGCTTTATTACTTCTGCGTTACACCCCTTGGGCGCTTGCTTGCGGGCTCAGGGAGTCGAGACCGCTCTACCCAGTCTAGCCTCGGGGTTTCCCCCCTCTTTTGTGCAGGCTGCGTAAAGCTGTAGAAAACTGCAGAGAGGCGCAGGAAAAGGCGGATGCTGCAAAGCAACTCTACATGCAGCTTTTATGCAGCAAGCGCCGCGGAAGCTTCCACCATGCTGAGCCGAGCTTTGGACTCAAACTGCGGCTTGATCGGATTTGGCTCCGGTTCGAGTCTTGAGTAGCGTGCAGAGTGGAGTGGGGGTGGAGCATGAAGCAGGGGGTGGAGGGGTGAAGTGGACCGATAGAAGAGTCTAGTCCTAGTCTTTGATCGATGGGGGACCCTTTTTGTTTACAATCAGTCGTTTAGTCGGCTAACCCTAACCACCGGATGTATTTAGTTCGTGAGTTGCTGTTTCCTTTTGATCCTCTTCCTCTTTCCTCTGGTCCTCCTTCCTTTGTCATGATTTCCTTCAGGAAGCCGCCAAACAGTTCCACACCCAAGGTTCGTCTTTTTCTTTTCTTTTTCTTGCGTCCTTTTCGCCTCGTGCTCATGTCTGTAATGAATGTGGGGTCTTGCCATTTTGAGCTTGTTCCTTCTTTTCCTTGCTTGCTTCTTTCTTGAAATATTGCATAACGACCCCACACAACAATTTTTTTTCACTTCCTTCCCGACTCAGTACTGCTTTCTTTCTTTTTTTTTTTTTTTTTTTTTTTTTTTTTTTTTTTTTTTCTTTAAATGTATTGGGATATTAGGATGTTGTGTGCGTTTCCCCCCTCAATTTTACTTTATTAACCTCTATTTGTTTCTGTTCTTCAATCTATGCCCCTCCTCACCCATCTTCATCTTCAGCTCCATCTCCATCTCAATTCCATTTTCTTCTCAATTCATTTCTTTCTTTCTTTTCTTTTTTTTTCATGAATTTTTGGAGGCCAAAAAAGTCTATAAATCCTTAAATTCCCCCCCCCCCCCCAAAAAAAAAAAAAAGCTCAAGCTTCCATCTCAATTTCATCGATCACGAAAAATCAGGCTTCCATCTTTTTTTAAGCTTCAATCGCTTTTCATCCTTTCCTGCCTTGATTTCTAGCGGTAGTTTTCCAGCTGCCTTATTTAGCTTCGGACATATTCACTTGAGGCCAAGCTTTTACTACAATTAGCCGAGATCAGAACAAACGCCCGGAGGGTGGGTGATAATAGAACAAGACATTGTCCATATTGTGTCGGTATCAATTTTGACGAGGTATAGCCGTCTCTATCGGCTTCACTAGACATCAATTACCCCCGGTTTAGCCCCCAAAAACCCATCCAAACACCTCCGAGTACCCGATTCGACGCCGGCCGTCGCCAAAAATGCACCCCGCTCCTAGTCTATTAGAGGCACCACCCAAGCACGATGAACGTTCGTCTTCATCGACCAATTCACAGACTCCTTCTCCGCCTTCCGGGGGGCCACCGTCACAAACCCCACAACTTCATGTAGCTGATACTTCACCTGTAAAACAGTCACATTCTCGACCAGGCTCCCCGTCAGCATCTGCTAAAGAGTCTGTTGCAGCAGCTGCCGCGGCCGCTGTTGCTGCGGCTGCAGCAGCCTCCGCATTGCCCTCGGTTTCGAATGCGGCAGCAGGCACAGGGGGCGGAGTAGGACCTAGCCTGGGGCTTGGTTTAAACTTGGGAACAACTCCAGTGCAAATATCGGTACAATCAGTACAGCAGCAACAGCAACAGCAACAGGACCAACAAATTCATCTCCAACAACAACTTCAGCAGCAGCAAGCAACATCTCAGACGCCACAACAGCAACACCAACAGCAACACCAACTCCAACACCAACAACAGCAGCAGCATCAGCAGCAGCAGATACCAACACACCCGCATTCTCACCAAAACTCGCAACCCCAAGCCCAGGCCCAGGCACAGGCACAGACACAGTCTCATTTGGCACCAGTGTCCATGACCGTTGAGTCCACTACTTCATCGTACAACTCACCTTTGTCCTCTGCCCCAGTACCAGCACTTGCTCCAGCTTCCCTCCCCCCTCCCCACTGCCTTCTTCGCTATCTCCTTTATCACCGAATGGCTCCCCGGCACCCACATCCTTGGTGATTTCCGCCACTGCTTCTTCCACACATACTATAGCCTCTGTGGTTGATGATGCCTCTGTAACCTTAACTCACCCCATCTCCATATCCATTCCTACGCCCACGCCCACACCCACACCTGCACCCATATCAATGCCCGTTCCAATCTCCCTCCCTGTTTCTGCCCCTGTCTTGCACCATGGATCGGCCACTCCCATCAGTGATGCAATCGACGTGTCTAACAGCCGGCGTCCAAGTAGGAGGCGAACAGGCCCCCTCTCACAGCAACAGAGAGAAAAGGCCGCCCTGATACGGAAACTCGGGGCCTGCATGGATTGCCGGCGTCGTCGCGTAGCCGTAAGTCTTTATTGAAGAAGCTTTAGGTCAATGGGTAGACAGTTTTAAATTTACCTCATAGCCCTTTTCTAGGCCTGGCTTGCATCTCAAACAATGCCCCAAAACTAACTTCCTTTCCGACCGCAGTGCAACCCTAGCCACCACAACATGACTTGGGAGGATGCCATCCGCAAATACCACCGGTCTCATAGCCCCGCCATACAAGACATATCGATTTTAGCCGCAAGCCGGGCTCTTAGTCCTACGCCAAACTCTAACTCCAATTCCAATACCAGTTCCAACGCCAACCCTCATTTCATGAACCACATGACGCATGTATCTCACATGAATGTCAACCACCACCATATGGTAGCCTCTCCTAATCAGTCCTCGCCAGCTGTGAACGCAAATGAAACTCACTCTATTTCTCCAAGTGTGGCTTCGAAACCCCTAACATACACTCATGATGTATCTCCTTCGCAACAGTCTCCCCTGCCTCAGGATATGGATCTTGACCCCTCCCCACTTCAACAGGCTCCTCGGACACCCCTTGGCGCTGACTCAAGAATTCGCACTCCTCTGCCTACAGGACCCCGGCTTGAAAAGACTCCCACGTCGTTGCTTGGGGCTGACGTTATCAAGAGCGAGTTGCAGAATAATGTAGCTAAAATGTTTGCCTCGCCTAACCGGACGCGCTACACGGCTGTCCATGCCCTACTTTTATACTGGCAGGACGATGATGATTACCACGTGCAAAACTCTGTGCGGGAACTAGCTGATGTGCTTGAAAAGTACTATAGGTACTCGCTCCAAATCCAAGCTATCCCGTCTCCATCTGAGGAATGTTCCAGCTCATGGCGCTGGCTCTCGCGCAAGATCAATGATTTTGCCGAGGAAAAGGATACTCGCGATGTACTCAAGCTGGTGTACTACAATGGCCACACTTACTTGGACGGGAACCGGGAAATGGTTCTTGCAAGGTAAGCCTATCAACAAGCATTGTCTGATTTCTAAAATTACTAATTTTGCTCCATTCTCGCCCACCCACAGCTCAAATGATCGAGATAAAGGATACTCCATTCGGTGGAGCGGCATCCAGCAGATTTTAGAAGAGGCAGCCTCTGATACACTCATCATTATGGACGCTGCCTACTTTGCCTCATCGAATATGGTGCGGCAAAAGGGCGTTTTAGAGCTCATTGCTGCAGCTATCACCGAGGACCACATTCAGGCGCAAACCCGATGCACCTTTACACAGGCAATCACCGAGCAACTTCGGACCCAGGCCTCAAGGGGGTTTTCCAGTCTTTTATCAGTAGCCGAACTTCATGCGCGTATTCTATCCAACTATCCGAAGTTGATAGAGGACCGAAACCCGGAGCAGGAAACCATCACTAGCTTTCCGTCGCCGCTGCATCTGCAGACATCAGGTAGTTGCCTACTTCCGTCCATCTTGTTGGCACCGCTACAGCAAAATTCCCCAGCTTATATGCCCGAACCCAGCGCTAGTGCGCCTCAAGTCGTGTTGGATTTGCGGCTTGCTGAGGGAGACGTGGACGAGGAAGCTCTGATGGAGTGGATACGGCTAATACCAGAAAGCGTTACGGATGTCAAAGTTGAGGGACCGTTTCGACCTCAATGGCGATGATTTGAAAATAATTTGGAGAGAGGTGTAATGGGGCTGGAATAAGCGAACGAGAAAGGATGCCAGTAACTACTGACTGGCACAAATGAACTTGATGGATATTAACGAAAACATCGACAATGACAGATAAGTAGCAAGTGAAGGCTTGGCCTGGAATGCCGTGCTTGATTGGATAGGGATAATGTGAGGATGAAAAAGTCGGCATATGAACGAGCTGACGACATACTACAATACATATACAGCGAGACATTTACGAATAGACGATCTACATGCACATGCACATTCACATTCACAACCACTCAAACAAGAAATTGAGAAAAAAAAGGTGTATTGATTTTATCACGTCAATTCAAGTCCAGCCAACCATTAACCACCAAATCGCAAAAGATCCGAATCAACTCCATCCAAACCCCAACCTCTGGCGTAAATGTCATATGGAAGGAAGATTACATAAGGACAAGGGGGGGGGACAAATGTACAGCAAAAGAAAAAAGCTAAAATAATAGACAGACGAAAGAGAAGTAGGAAAAGAAAAAAAAAAGTGACAAAATCACATGCTGTGTGATGAGGCGAAGAAGGCAACGAGGGGGGGGAGGGGGAGATGTTGAGGTTGTTTGAGGCGAGTATGTACTCTAACAACCTTCTGTAGCCACTAAGGCTCTCCTCGCACTAAATTCCGCTGCGAACAAGTCTAGAAAGTGTTGAGCAAACTGGCCATACCGACGGAAACGAATAGTATCAGACCGTTAATGGCAACATTGACTGAAGTAGCACTGTCTGAGTTGCTGCTACTGCCCGAGCCGGAGGAAGCGTCACTTCCGGCGAGGAGGATTGAAGGTGTGTAGTTGGCTGGCGTGGTGTCAACAGAGCCATCCCAGCAGTGCTTTTTGAAGCAGTCCTGACAGTCCTGTGGTACATCAGTTCCAGTACGGGTGAATGAGCGCGACAATGCAGCACAGGCAAGACATGTGCCCCACGAAGTCTGGTTGACCGAGGACGAGAAGTTGCCCTGCGTAGCGACATTGTAGGCGTTGAGGATAATGTTGTCACGCAGCTGTAGCTCATACGATGTGGTAAAGGTGCTAACGTTGGAGAAATGGGTGAACGGCGCATTGGGGATGTACACTATCAAGGGAGGCACGGCGTCTGAAGAAAAGTTGCTAGCATCACAGCCAAAGAAGGTTGGCTGCTGGTTGAGCTTCTTGTTGATAAAGGTGTTGTCGTCGGGAATACTGGGGAACGGAATCTTAGCACCGACGCCATCTGTGCATCTATTATAAGTAGCACGAAGTGCCGTGCCATTTGGCCAGTTGTATTGAGTGTCAGCCGAAGCATCTAGGGCATAAATGACGTCGACGGCACGCGACGACTGCAACAAAGGCCAGAGCGGCAGATTCTGGCCGTCCAGTCCACCGTCGACGAGAGCTAGTTCCGTTGTGTTTGACAGCTTGTTGGTGGATTCCTGGAAGTTGAAGAACGGGTTGGGCTTGTAGGGGGCAATGTCGTCTTGGTCAGTATCCAGTTCGCCAAGCACCTTGTCCAGAAGATCTTGCTCAACTGAAGATAGGTCGAGTGATGACGTCATGTTTTGTCCAAGCACTGCATTGAAAAGCGACGAAGATGTACCCATGACAAACGACGCGGAGTCGAAGCCACGAACGCATGACTCACTATCTGGTATGCTGCCATTGGTAAAGTTCGTGCCTAGGTAGCGTATGGGTGCAAAGGCCGACGGCGACTCGTCCCACGAGCCAAACTCGAGCGGGCTAAACTCAAACACGGTTGAATTGAGGGATATCACGACTGTACCCTGTTCACGGCCTACTGAGACAATGATTGGCATGGGCACGTCAGCCTGCATAAATTCAGTCGAGTTGGCAATTGACGAGAAGGTGTAAGCTGCGCCACCATTAGGGGCCGCTATCAGCTGGTAGGCTAGTGCACGGCCCCAGTAGTCTGTCAGAGACACTTCGAAGTCGGCGTCACGCTTATCATCGACCTGGTTCTCCAGCTGTGAGAAGTAACCCAGATGTGAGGATCCCAGGACCTCCTCATCGTTGTTGGGCGGGCCCTTGAAGATGCTGTTCTGGAATTGCCACACATTTTCGTTATTCTGCATATCACCAACGGTCGTGAAGTTGTTCATGTACAGTGAGCCCACAAGCCAAGAACCGCCCGAAAGGCCGGTCAAGTATGTTGTAGACTGCAGAAGGCCACCAATGCCACCATTATTTAGCGTGTCGGCTGTGCGGTTGTCAGCAGCTTTAAGCACACCAGCACCGTACATCAGAGCACGATAGCCACCACCAGACACGGCAGTAGCAATACGAGGCTGCGCATTGTCCTGTGCTAGATAGCTGACAGCATCGAAGCCGCTGATATTTGCACGCTGGACAAATTCGATAAAGGCGGCCTCGGTCTTGGGCTTTCGCAGCTTGAGCCAGTCAGACTCTGCACTGGAGAGGCCACTAGATGCAGCGCGAATCGTGGGTCTATCGGAGGGGCAATCAACGGTGGCAGGCGCGTAACCACCGGATGGAGAATCAGGGAAAGCACGGGCAGCAATTTTCAAGGCTGTCTCAGGAATCGCGGAGGCAACTGCTGTGCTAGCACAGAGCAGGGTGAAAGAGACCTTCATCATGGGAGAGGAAGTGAGAGTGAAGAAAGGTATGACAAAGAAGAAGAAAAGGGGTAGTTGCTGTACGTAAAGTCCAAGACCTTTTGAACTCAACGCCAGAAAAAGTAACTGCAGTAAAATAGAAACCCAAGTCTTTGTACTACTTTAGATTCTAGACTGCAGCAAGTAACAGAAGAGGCCTGCCAGGAAGAATGAAAAAGAAAATAGAAATAGACAAAGGAACAAGACAGCGAGGGAGGGGGGGAAGAGGAGGATTAATAACAATGATAGGTCCAGCCTGAAAGATGAAGATGAAAAACAAAAGCCAAGGCAAGAACAAGAGACGAAGGAGTAAGTAAGAGAGAAGGACATGGAAACGGATTGGGGGAGAACGTCCGGGAGGGGCTGTATTCATTCGGTAATTCTGAGGCATGTACAGACTCTGTCTGCCTGAAATGGAGCTCTAAGTCGTAGCAAGGATAAGGGCTGTAAAAAGAAGCTCCAATAGGAAAGCGTGGAGTGCAGACATCGAGCTAGTAGCCCACCATTACCAGGCCTCCACATCCGAAGTACGAGTGAGGTATGTAGAGATGAATATGCTTGATTGGGATTACCCGATGCATATGCACCAAGACTATAGTGCCCAAGAAAGGCAGATATCTACGGAAGCTGTGGAAGTAAGCTAAAAAAAGTCGTAGCTACATAATGGGAAAGGCAAAGTTAAACGAGGAGCCCTAAAATACTGGTTTGATTTTTCTATCCTACCCTGTCCCATGTTTTACACATGCGAGGTTTGGAGTTCTGTCTTTGTGTTGTCTAGGTTTTAACCTGCTTGAGCAGCACAGACCGCCTGCTGATCATGTATCGAAGGGGTTGAAAGATTAAGATGTTGATGAAAGGACGCTTGGGCATCAGCAATAAAAGCTAGCCCCCAAGGTTCGACGCGAAGCTTGCTCATCCTGGAAGGTAAACGTGGTTGGGTATTCGGAGGGTTGGCTGGCTCCGCGGCAGGCTCGGATTCATGTACTGCAATGATCAACGTGATGTGGAGAACGGAGGGCATTGATGAGCGAGCTGCATGCAGCGAAATTGTGGGAGCAAAAGCCAGCCACAAGATTTACCTGGACGTCCAATTTACATCACGACTTTACGGTTGCAAAAAGAAATGCTTGTGAATAAGCATGATGACATAGTCATACTTTACTTTACCCCCAGCAAAAAGCCAAGATTAGAAAATAGAGTCTTTTTGATTAAGGAAGAGAAAAGAACAGGCGAAGAAGCCTTAACCCACCGGCTGCTGACTACGCTATGAACCTGAGTAGTGAACAAGTGGGTAAGGTAGGTTTAATTGGTGGGTATTGCTAAAAAAGGCGTATTCCCAAGACTTCCAAGAGCTTGATACACGGACTGTGCTAAAAGCGGGATACGAAAAAGAAGGAAGTAAGCAACTCCGATTTATGACAGGTTAGCTATCAACCGGATCGAGGTGACATGGCCGTTAGCAGAATCTTAAAGACCGAGCTTGTGAACCTCTGAGACGTGGGAGACAGAGCAAATGGCATGATGACGGAAATTGAGATGGAGAAAAGAAGAGAAGCGAAGGGGAACATATTAAGGCACAGTTCGCGCTACATTCTTAAACCCGGGCTTTCTTTGCTGTGTGTCATGATACTGTGCTATCCTCATTCCGGCAGTGCTTACTTCTTCCTCTTCCGTCCTGCAAGGCTAGGAACCATTCTTGAACATGTGCTTAGTCATGGATTAGTCACACATTTGGGGGGGGGGGGCTGTTTCCTGGCCAACAAAGCCTGCACCATTCGCCAATAAACGCGTCTAGAATTATGCAAAGCGGGGCTACGGCGGGCTAGAAAGTTGTGCAGTGCATACTCTCCATTGACACGACACTCTGCTTTGTGCATCTCAAGCTTTAACTCCTTCTTTGTTTGTCACTAGACTTTTTGTGGAGAAAGTAAACACCACAACATCTGGGATTCACGCATTTTTCGTGCTTCCGATCTCTTGGATACAAGGCCAAGCAGAAGCGTCAAGCGAAGTCACGTTGAAGCAACAAGATTCGGGCTTGTTTTATTTTTCATTTCTGGTCTCTGCGAGGCTTTCGTTTTCCTTAATTTGCTTGCGTCTAGGTGCTTATTCCTGTTTCTTGATTGCCAATACACTTGGCCGCAGGCTTGATATACACGTTTTGCCTCCTTGCCTATTCATCTGGCACTCCCCCCTCCCCTCCCCTCCATAAAATCACACTAGATACATAAGAAACCTCTCGACCATGCCTGCTTCTCGAATAACTCGCGCCACAGCTGCCTCCAGTGCAAAATCCGGCACCGCAGCCTCTCGAGCTCGTGTTTCAACAGCCTCAGCCTCGGCCTCGGGCTCTAGTGCCACAACTGTCCCCAAACCGCCCTCGCTGTCGACCGCCACTAAGCGCAAAACTAGAACTTATGAAGCCGAAGGTGACGACGATGGTAGCAGCAACGTAAATGGTCAGGGCACTCTTGCAGCTGGCCCCTCACGGCAACTACGCAACCCTGTTGCTCGTCCAACTACAAGAGCTCGCAGCACATCAAAGAAGCCGGCTGATGAGCCACCCTCCCGGACAGTGCCCACAAGAACCGCTCCGGCTTCTCGAGCTACCCGTACGACTGCTGCTAGCGCGGCCCGTGCTACGCGTACCACGGCCGCAGCAGCCGCACGTGCAGCTCCCAAAGCTCCAGTCAGGGATACTTTAGCCCAGACTCGTAGTCGAGCGGGCTCTACAGCGACAGCCACTGCCTCTGACTCTTCCTCGATGGTTGGTGGTCCAACAAAGAAACCCCGTATTTCAGCGCCGACTGGTACTAGAATGGCAGCTGCAGCGGCGGCTGCAAAGAAAACTGTCTCGTTTGCAACTGGTGCAAAACCCGAAAAGGAGAACATTGCTCTAACATCAAATACTGGTGCCAAGTCTGGGGGAATTAGAGGTCGTCCCATGCGAAAAGCTGCTGGGGGACCTGCGCCGGCATCATCAACAATGGCTACGCGAAGCCGCAAGACAGCACCCCCGGAGCCAACCGCTGATAAGCCGCCTTTAGGGCCAGTTAGTAAGCCTGCACTCGCCAATGCTAGTATCGGCGATGCTGCAGATCAAGATGGGCTCACAACAGAGCCCGTTGCGCCATTGAGACAGAGTCCCAAGAAGAAAGGCCGGACAGGTGTGCTAGAATCTACAGCTTTACTAGATTCGGATACAGCTGCTAGTCATGGTCATGATAATGCCGTGTCTGCAAACTTCAATGCCACAGAGACTGGTCAGATGATGCTGGCCTCACCAGCTAAGCGGATTCCCCAACCACCTGTATCACCACAGGAGACAATGCGGTCACCCG
Source organism: Ceratocystis albifundus (assembly GCA_002742255.2). Taxonomy (NCBI): domain Eukaryota; kingdom Fungi; phylum Ascomycota; class Sordariomycetes; order Microascales; family Ceratocystidaceae; genus Ceratocystis; species Ceratocystis albifundus. Next base: position 1,541,566 of record MAOA02000035.1, on the reverse strand, counting down.
CTAAGCGTGGTCCTGCTGAAAACATGTTCATCGGCGGAGTGATGCCAAAACCGGGACAAACAGCATCTTCAGATCTAGCTGCAGAAAAGTCAACACTGCTAGCATCACCAGCCAAACGTTCCCAGTCGCCCATCAAGGGTTTCGGTGCCGGTCTATCTTCACATGTCGAGTCTCAAAAACAAGGTCAAAAGGCCTCCCTTCTTATGTCTCCAGCAAAAAGACCCGGCTCTGCATTCAAGTTACCCACTAGATCTTTTGACCTCTCGCAGGCCGTGCCCTCCCTACCCGCTCTGCCCGGCAGTCCTACCACAAAAGATGCTGATGATAAAGAACCGGCCATGAAACCGTCCCAGCTCCTGATGGCCGGGGAAGAAACAACATCTGATCCTTTTGAAAGTCGAGGCCTGCTTTTTAGACAGGCACCGCCTAGCTTGAAACTTCCATCCAGAAAGTCAAGTCCCTCGGCCTCTAAGGAAGATTTAACTGGTGATATGTTTGCTCCTGTTCGCCGAAGTCTTTCTAACGGTAATCAAATACAAACAGACACCGAAGTGGACCCTGAGAACAGCGCTGGTAAAGATGGGGAGCCGGGCTATAACCACCAGGATAACTGCCTTGAGACTGACGATGAAGACAGTATAGCCTTGTTTGACGATGAGGCTACAGGTACTTTGACATTGACAGATGCTCAGGTGCAAATTAGAGAAGATGTTGAAATGATGTCTCCTCGTAGGTCATGGCCTGCCACCTTCAAGATGCAGGCTGAGTCAGGCAACGAAGACTCGGAGGGCGATTTGGCCGATAGTTCGAATCATCCTGGGGATGGCGCTCCTTTGAATGGCTTGCAAATGGAGGAAGGTTCAGACACGCATCGTGAGGAAGAAGATGCAATGCAATTGGAACATGTCTCTACTCCCAAAGTCAAAGAAGCATCCACTCCCGAAACTACTCCCAAAACTACCGCCGGGACTACTCCTGGGTCTACTCGTCAGCGAACCTCTGGAGCCACCCCTAAGGCTACCCCCAAGTCTTCTTCTCCTGCCAAAACTTCGGCTGCCTTTGGCCTACGCTCTCAAGACGTAGACCCTTATGCTACCGTGGATAATGACTCTGACGACGACGATATCAGCAGACTACCTCATCCTTACAATAATGCCCCTGAAACCCCCCAAATTTCCCACCAGGCTAAACCTAGCCGGTCCCCGGGAACTGTCAAGGGTTGCATTTCAAATACCTCAGATGGCTTCACCCCTCTTGTGAACCGTCTTGATGCCTGGGCTCCAGCTGCTCCCATAGTTCACTCATCAGATGCCTCCGAAGATGAGGCGCATAGTGAGCGTGAGCATGATGAGGAAATTGAATACAATGACAGTGGGGAGCATGAGGTCAAGACTCCTTACGATCATGATCACGATGAGTTTGACGACGATGATATGGAAATGGAAGACGACAATGTTCCAGGCACGCCTCGTTCCACGCACTCAGCCAACAATGTTAGCTCCTCTCATATGACACCATCGTTCACCGAGAGACAACATGATGACGATGGTGATATCGACGCCCAATTTGATACTAATAGTGAGAATGAACCTGAACGTGATGGCAGTGAGGATGAAAGGGATGATGACGTATCAATGCTAGATGAAGATGGCTTTGACGATGTTGACATCACTGAGGAAGATATTGCTCTAGCTATTGAGGCTCAGGAAATGTCACTACTTGGGCCTGAAGATATTGAAGAGCTCAACCGCTCGTATGAAGAGCTCGAGGAGGAGGCTGCAAGACATCAATTGGAATATGAGGGAGCCGTCCAAGAGTATGAAGAGGAAGCCGATAATGTCGGCGAGAACATGGAAGAGGAAGTAGAAGATGCTGTTGACCATACCGACCACAGTGGTCCCCTCACCGAGGGCAACGTCTCTGACGACACCAATGATCATCACGAAGAAGACACTCCGATCCCTCCTGTCACTCCAGCCCGTTACATTACAAAAGAGTTCCATACTGTATCTAAGGTACCACTCAAGGACGCAGACGAGCCCTCTCCTTCGCCCTCAGACCGCCAAACACGGTTGAGGGCATCTCGTCCCTCTATTCAACGCCACTCTGTTGGCCATGCACCGGAATCACCCGCCCGCAACACCGATACTATTGAGCCACCGCCTATAACCCCAGCCCGCCCTCAAAGCTCGTGGTCCAACGCAGCCACACCAATTCAAACCCCTGGTAACCGCCTCAATGATAATGCTCTCCGAGGAGCCACCATCTTTGTTGACGTGTTTACAGCCGATGGAGCAGATGCTAGTGCCGTCTTTGTTGAGCTGTTGACACAAATGGGTGCCAAGTGCGTATCCGAATGGGCCTGGGATCCGCAAAACCCGAGCCAGATGGGCAAGATTGGCATTACACATGTGGTTTTCAAAGACGGCAGCCAAAGTACACTGGACAAAGTTCGTGAGGCACAAGGACTGGTACATTGTGTTGGTGTTAGCTGGGTTCTTGAGTAAGTCTTGCATGATGAATCTTACAATTTACTCCCCTTTCTATTGCTAACCATCATGTATAGCTGCGAACGTGACAACACTTGGGTAGAGGAACCTCCCTATTACATCTACTCAGGCTCTACCCCACGCAGTGCCCGTCGTAGGACCACCGGCATGCTCGGCTCTCCCACTACCCCAATTCGTACCGGCACAAGGCGTCGTAGCAGTCGTCGCCAAAGCACTGTCTGGGAGCGGACACCGACTGATAGCGACATGGGCGTTCGTGATGATACAGATGGCTCTACGTGGCAGCTTTCACCTGTTCCTGTTACGCCCGCTCCTGAAGCCATTTCACGCTACGTTGCTACGCTAGCACCCGAAACCCCATCCCCTAATGACCGCAGCGAGAACTACGGCATGCACGGGGTCGAAAGCACAACGCCCACGGACCCTATTAATGGGGATGGCAATACTCCTCTGGATGAAGACCGCATGGCGATGCTGCAACGGACATGCCCACCGCCCAAGAGACGTGCAGTCTCTGGAAAAGCTGGAAGTAGCAAGAAACAAACAGTTTCGTGGGTGGTGACTCCAGAAAAGGAGGAGCCGAAGAACGTCATGATGCGGCTGCTAGCAGCGCGCAGAAAGAGCCTACAATTTGCCCCCAAGGTGAGCAGTCCGCTATCAAAGCAATGGAAGCAGCGGGAGAACTAGGACTTCCATACGACTTAGAACTAGTAGTCAACCTTGGGTGTGGCTCGGGATACGGTATGGTACGGCATTACATGGCATGGTATGGTATGGTAGGCCATAGGTGGGTGGCATCGCTTTAGGGAGATTCCCATGAAAGAAGGTATGAAATTACGCATTGTTTATATCCTATCAAATGCATTAAGAAGGGCGTTAGTCGAGCTGCTTTCTACATGTTATCCTTTTTGGCTGTTTCTCTTTCTTTTGTAACTGTTTTTGCTTTTATTTTTTCTTATAAAAACAAACAAACAAACAAACAAACAAACAAAGGCCTGCTTTATCTCTCTCCGTGTAAATATCACAGCCCATTGTTTACATAATAAAGCAAGTCTACCTGGGTTACACAAGGGTTAATTGTAATGACTTTCTAACCCTAAGATAATGACGCGCGTTCCAAGTTCGATGTTGATGCCTGCAATTAATGATTTTTCTTCTTCTTCTTCTTCTTCTGTTGTCTAGTTCTAGCTACTTGTTTTGTTTCGGCCCTCTTTGTTTGTTGTTTCCATTCCCTGTAATATTCGCAGAAATGAAGCTCCGCCCTATTTTGCTAGCGGCAGTTGTGCTGGCATCATCTGCTTCATGTCTCCATGATGAGACAGAGCAGAAACCGCTTGCTGGCAGTACTACTGCCAGAGATCAAAGCGCTCACGTGCTAGCACCGCTTGGCCTGCAGATCCCCAGGCTTGATTCTGCAAAGTCTCTAAACTTCTCATCTTCGGCCCCACACTTGTTCGCATCGGCTGCTAATCTGTTGCAGCAGTGGAGCAACACAATTTTCCCCAATGGGCAGACTTTGGCGGTGGTCCAGGTGCCGCCGTATGTGATGATGTATCACGGGCGTCTGGATGCTGAGACGCCGCAGAGTCCGGAATGGCTTGCCTTTGATGTCGAAATGGCTTACGGCATTATGGGTTCCACACGCAGCTCCTACCTGCTCACATTCCAAACTACCCGTCGCGTTAAATGTCTTTATTTTGATGGCGAGTCGGCTACACTCATTGGCCAGGGCCAGCTAGACACTCAAATGCTGCACATTTACGGCAATACAAGCGGGTTTGGTGATCATGGGAGAAAAGGGCGTCACCCTGGCTCTAGCCTCCTAGATGCAGAATACGCACGTGCTACAGGCTTGTGTAATTGGATCGAACGTGAGAAACTGGGCGGGCGTGGTTGGGGAGTTGAGGGTGTGGTTCGTATGAATGCGGGCTTTGAATTGATCTGGTGCGACTTTATGAGTACATCGCTTCAACTTATGAGTCGCTTGAATGTCTCAGCACCCTTAATGGAGGAGGAGGCAGGTGATGGGGCAAGACAAAGCTCACCGATGGAAGATGCAAGTGACGTGAAGTCTGGACCTGTCTCCAGCGTTCCCATGACTAGAGAAAGCCCTGCGCCCTCTCCGACATCTGAAGAAGAGCCCGGCGATGTGGAAAAATACTATCCAATCCCCGCACAGCCGACAAGAACCGACCGCTCGGCAGAGCCGACTGGAAATATGCCGCCGCCCCATTGGCGCCAAGCACAAGGCGAGCCGTTTTTGGATGCACAAGCTTGGGGCTGGTTCCTCAGTGCCACATATCACTATGGCTCAACACGCCACGGGCTGGGACGAGGCGAAGAACGCTTATCGGTTGTTGGCTGTGGTGTGGCCAGCTACTATTCCCCAATTCTGGGCAATTCGAAAGTGCAGTTGAGAGAAGATGAAAAGTCAAAATTGAACTTGACGCATGATGGCCGCTGGACCGGCGAACATTTGTCGTTGGCGGGGCAAGAGGAAGGGTTATTACAACTAGGCCGGAGACGCAGGCGCCACAACCTTGGCAATGCGACGGCCTCGGACGCTGAAGCTATACGTCACCTCGCAGCTGATATGATCCGACGGGCTTTAGAAAGTGATGGCGCGTGCTCTGGAGTAGACTGGATTGGCATCACGCACGAAGTTGTACAGCGCACGGCAGCGCATTTAAAGGCTTTTGAGGCAGTGGCTCTTGGGTTTCCGGCTGTCATTGAAAACGCAACGGCTGTAGCGCAATGGATGCATGACCTGCGTGGACTCAGCCATATGTACATGGTGCCGTTTTTGGAATATCCCAGTATGACTTCTTCACCAGAGGCCTTGGATCATGTGTGGAGTACGGCCTCCGAAACGTTCAAGGCAGCGTTCACCCGGTGCAAGTTTCACTACACACGACGATTAGTAGACCGGCGTCTAGTGGCAGAGGAAGAACATATGCGTTGGGCGGTCGAGGAGACAACAGGGGCTATTTGTAGCGTCCTCTTAGAAGTGGGTTTCGAGGTTGAAAAGACTGCTTTAGATGGCCGCGTATCTAAAACAGCAGAAGCACTTCGACAAAGAGGACTACGCTGGCAAAGGGCTGTGGCAGAATTACGGGCCTGGCTAGGGTGGGAGGGTGAGTATCTAGCATGTGAGCAGGCATGTGCGTGGGATGAGCGGTGTTATATCCCCATGTGGCCGATGATTCCGATAAAATGGGGAGATCACAGACCAGGAGGCCCAGGCGGCCCGAAGAAGGGTCCGGAGAGGAGACCGCAGGATGGCCACAGAGGTCTAGATGGCGGCTCAGACAATGTCCCAGGACAAAGACCCCCAACAGGCCCGCCGACATTGATAGCTAGCGATGAAACTGATCTGTGGCAGCCGAAATGCGTCAAAGCCAGTTTTTTCAAAAGCAGGTAAACAGAGAAGGCAATTCATAGACTAGAAGGCATCTCGGATTAGTTGTTCATCTTTTTTATTCAACTCTACTCGTTATCCCATGTAACTATCTCCAGTGTGCCTCATAGGTGGCTGTTTGAGAAACGAAGAAACCGGTCGAGCATCTTTTCTATGTGGCGATAAAGTCCATCATGGCCTTGAAAGCACTGCCGTCGTGTTGCTTCAGAAGTTCGGTAGCCTTGAGCTTGTTCAGCTCCAGCTGCTCAACCTAAGCATCACGGGTTAGATACAATGTTCCAGAGTCCAAGTTAACGCATGCATCTGAGACTCACTAGCAGCAATACATCCGCCTGGTCGACCTTGACAGCCTTGGCCGCCGTTTTGGCCGCGCCGCTTTTAGACAGGCCCTTGATTGCCTTGTTCATGGCGTCCTGATCCACGGCATTGGCGCCGTTACTGTCATCAGTGCCATTAATGTCCAGGGCTGCCATGGCCGATGCTGCCTTGCGGTCCTCGGCGGACTTGGCCGCAGAGTTCTGGGACTCTTCGTTGGCATCCACGGGGTTGATAGGCTTTTCACTCATTTTGCTAGAATAGAGAAGGAGAATAGTAGTGGTGAGAAGTATAATAGGGCAAGGTTTGAGCGGTCCTAGGACAAGGCTGATGTCAAAAGGCTGAGAAGGAATAATAAGCTTTTGATATCGCGGGGTTTAGGGTTAGTATCGTATAAGGGTTTGGACATGAGGGTTCGTCCCATTCCCTTTCCCCCCCCGACCCCCAACTTACACCATTCCAAGCCGCGCGCTTGACTAATGATTTGATGATACAAACTCTTGAGACTAAAACGCTCATAGAAGAGTCACACATGGGGTTTGATTCGCATATGCATGCGTACATATGTACGTCTATGGAAATCTAAATAAGGCTAACGAGCAAGCTACACCGCAGGTCTTAGTCAAAGATGCAGCCGTGACTCCAAGTCTGACATAGTAGCATACAGGGTCTCAATCCTTTCAACTTATACAATC
>MAOA02000035.1:865788-932752 GCA_002742255.2 Ceratocystis albifundus | reverse complement strand
TTTTTTGTCTGCGCCTTGGGGAGACATAGTAGTAGCAATGACAAAACAGCGAGTAGAAGTCCCGGGCATTGAGAACCACCAAAAGAAAAGAGAGCCAGTGAACAAATGAAACGTCCCAACGCCCACCCAATACGGTTACCAGAGCAAAAAGGTAGCGTATTTTGTCCCAAGTAGCACATGCGCCAAGCAAAGGACTTTCTTCGCTTTCGTTTTTTGGGTTGCTTTCTGTCCTGCTTTCTTCCCATTGTCTCTTGGTTTGGCTTTGTGACACCCAACAGGTGTTGTCCACTTTGTGCCTTTCCATCACAAGCAAGACCATTTGTTTGTTGTCTTTGCCCCCCCCCCCTTGGCCTTGTTTCGTCGATCTCAGTCCTTGACCTTGGCCTTGACCTTGACCTTGTTCTTCGTCCTAGTCTTGCTCTGTCTCTGCTCTTTTATATACCAGCCCCGGGAGCATGACACCGTTGCACATTAGAAGTAAAGTTGTGCGTGCTGTGCTGGCTTAGATCACTTGACCTGGCCTGACTTGGCAAGGAACATGGGGTGGGCCGCTGACTGGCGGTTTCGGTATACAAGCTAGGATCCCTATGTACTCCACCTCCACTGCGCTTGTGCTTGGCTGTGTCTTCTGGGTTATCTTTCATGTTTTCGCTCTGCTCTGATGTATAACCTTCTCTACAAGACAAGACTCACAACAGAAGTGGGCACGAACGATCTCCTGGCTGGCCTATGCACCCCAGAGTGCTGCTCGTCCTTCTTCTCTCGTTCTCTGTGTTGTCGCCACAGGCGGAAGATGGGTTTTGCCCTCCCCTCTTCCTTGGGCTTTTCTCGTGCGAGAGAGAAAGGCCCCGTCATGGGCATCGGACGAGAGGAGCGAGATATATGAATATGAATATAAATATATATATATATATATAAATGTATATATACAATATCTTCCTTGGCTGCAGTGCATTGGAGGCGAGGCAAATAGTTGCTTACTCTTCTTTTTTTTTTTTTGGCCCTCCCCGCTCGCCCAAGACATGGCGACGGTGACGATGGTGGTGGTGGCCTTGAACTTGATTGTGCAAACTTGACTTGTTTTTGAGATGGGCGGGATTGCTGTCTACCCGCGATTGGCCTGAACTCTGGCCGTGGTGGTGGTGGTGGTCTGCTGCTGCTTTTTTAATCACGGACAAGCATCCAGGCCTGTCTTGCTGGTCAGTGCATTTCTTCTGTGCAGTTTTGTTGATCTTACTGTGACAACTCCACGGAAGGTCAGCTTCCCGCGGCCTTTGAGTTTCATGCATCGTATTGTTACATATCCAACCCCCCTCCCCTCCCCCGACCGCCCCAGCTCTCCCACCCACCCCTCCCCCCTTGCGCATTTGGCGGTGGGCGGCAGCGGCGCTCAAATTGACAAGTTGCAAGGGGATGCTTGATTTGCGAAAGAAGAACGAAGCTTGTTAAAGGCCAGACAGAATAAACAGGGAAACATTATCGTTGTAGGAGAGTTCTAGAATAAAAGGAGGTTGGGACTGGGGTCTTTGTTTTTTGATACTCCCTTTCCATTGATTATTGCCTCCATGTAGCGATGGGAAGGCCACCGGTGTCTTGATTGTGGTTAGTTGTTGTCTGTGGGGGGGAGAGAAGGGATTGTGGTGTTTCCGTGGGTTGCCTTTTAAGTGGAAACTTTGGCGAGCCGCAAGAAGTATATTTACTTCTATTTTGGCCCTGTTTTTTTTTTTTTTTTTTTTTTTGGGGGTTTTTTTTGTTTTTTTTTGTGCGTGTCTTTTTGTGTCTTTTTTTGTGTGTGTGTGCGGGTGGCGAGAACACCGTTCTTGCCAACTAAAGAAACAACCCTCAACCCAATATTGGTAATGTCCCATTATAGGCTGTATTGGCTTGAAGTCTCTTGCCTATTTCATCAATCACTATTTATTCTTTTAATCCTTCCTCTTCTTTTCCCCCTCTCTTTCTCTCTCTCTCTTCCCCCACCCACTCACCGAGGTAGGTACATGATACATGATACATGATACATGTTCATGCAAGTAAAGAGGACGCAACTTGACACGCTAGTGAAGGGCAGCGTATAATGGCAAACTGCCTCTACCGGGGCTTCGATGGGGCAAATCCCTTGTGAGCGCAAGCCAAGTGCTTTTTGTCCTGTGCCCTCTTTGCTATGATATATGATAGTTCGGCTCGTTGCCTAACTCGGCCGTGCTAGCGTTTTCTAGGCTGTCCCGTTCATTTCTTCGCTCATTTTCATTTTCATTTTCATCTTCGTTTTGTCCCTTAGCTTGCGTTCACCTCCGTTCTCTACAGATAGATAATTTGCCTTAACTAGTGGAGCCGATGCCTACTCACTCTTTCACTTACTCATTCACTTGCTTATTGTCCACCCTTTTGTTGTTGTTGTTGTTGTATTCTTTAACGCATCGTCCACCCTTGAAGACTGCTTTCTGCATATCCCCTTGCTCCTCATCTTCTACTGGAGCCTGCATCACTATCACCTCACAGCGCACCAGGTTGCTCTCTTGGTCTTTGGATTCTTCTTTGCAAGCCGAGTCGATGCACAGGTAGCACCTAGTGCTACCACAGCTCTCCCTTCCTCTCCCCTCCTCTCCCCTCCTCTCCCCTCCCCTCCCTGCTACAGGCCCTCGTCACCCAAATATATCGGGTGCTATGCTATGGATTTAACGCTACGCCGTTTCTGGTCAATATCCCGCCTCTAGTTCTAACTCTAGTTCTGACTGGCACAACGGCTACAAAATCTGAGACTTGTGTGGGTAGTTTGCACGTTTAGCTTCAATCTCGACAAAGGTTAAACACCTCCTTAGTAGTGTAGTTTTGCCTTGCACGAAAATAATACGGAACCGTGAGGGGCTAAGCCATCTAGAGGGAGAGATATCTAGCAATGGGTAGCCGCTGCTTCAGATTGGAGAAGTCCTTATGCGCAAGCCAAGGCAGGATAAGTATCACACTGACAGCACCGCCAAGTTGGCGCGTTACTACAAGCTGTAGACAAAATACTGTGAGATTCTGCGCCACATGCTCTATTGAGCAGAGGAAGCTAAGCTCAAGAGAAATATTCGGAAGAGCAGCCCCGAGGACGAGAACGAGGACATGAACATCAAGCTCTGGGTGCTACAAAGGGCGACGAAGGTTAGCCCAGGCAACTCAGATATTCATTTACCGGGGTCTTAAACCTTGGCCTCGGAACGTCCAAGTAACGCAGCATTAGCCAGCTTCTTGCGCATCTAGTTGCAATTGGCATTGGTGTCACATATTCTTGCGATGCAGGTTTGCGATACACGGTTCGTGACTACAAGTACCTGGTTACTTGGTCACGTTTCTGATGCTAATCGTCATACACATATATCTATATGTGCGTTGTGTAGACAAAAGCCATTCCCTCAGACTGTAGGCCGCTGGGTGGCTTGTGTTGCTGGACGGGCTTCGATTTTATTTGTTCTACCTCCTCAAATCGTCTCGTGATCTATTTTCTGTTTGCTGTGTTGGTGTCTTTCTTGCGTTGTTTCATGCTTCTCCCAAGCTTGTTTGTCCTTGCTTTTGGCCTCTTGAATTTACTTAGTTGGCTTCTCTCTCATACTGCTACTCCTGGTCCTGGCCATGCTTCTGCTTCTGCTTCTGCTCCTCCTCCTCCTCCTCTTCCTCTTCCTCCTCCTTCATTTGCATGACATGTCATTGGTTGAACCGAGTGGCAGGGCATCTATTCGCAGGGGGCTTGGGCAAGACATCCAAGGCCGGCTGTTAAATACGGACAGGAGCATAGCCAAAGGCTTTCTTTCTGAAACTTGGCTGGTCGAGATGAGCCTTTCTGCTAGCGGCTTTCATCGCAAGTTTTCTGCTGCTGCTGCTGCTGCTGTATTTGCGGCTGGGTCTAGTCATGGACATATGTTTTCGTTGTTTCCATACTGTTTGCTCAGCCCCTTGGTATCTGGGTGTACTATGCTCACATTCTCATGAACGGACAACCCAAACAAACTGCTTGGAAAGCTCCAGTGGGGGAGAGGGGGAGGGATAAGAAAGAGGAGGACAGCATGTTTGCATATGCAGGTGGACACAGCATATTGCGCCTTTTTGTTCCTCTCTTCTTGCTCAACCCTTTGTCCCGTTCTATTGCCTCTTCTATTTTTCCCGTTGTCTCGTTTTTCCATCGCTTGTCGGTCTGGGCGCATCCTTTTTTCTCTGGCCTCCCTCCTACTCCCTGTGATTTTGCTTCTTTGAGAACATGCTATGTCTATATCTTCCGGTGTTATTTGTGCCGAAGCATCTAATTAGTAGTAGTAGCTCCGCCTGTGCGTCTTTTTTTCCTTCTACCCTGGATCCCTGCTTGTCTTTCTTTTGCCCTTCTGCTTGTTGCTCAAGATCACCCACCAAGAATGGCGTCTTGATCGTTCGTACGCCTATATGCATGTACTGCATAGACGCATACATCCGGCCTACATGCAATCGACGACGTAGAGACGAACCGATGGAGGAGACAGGAGGACAGGGCGCTGTTATTATTCCTTTTCATCTTTTTTTTTTTTTTTTTTTTTTTTTTTTCCCTTTTTCTCCGCTGAGCTCATATGCATACACACAAGAAATGTGTTACAGCTTTCCTCGTAAAGAGGAAGAAGGATAAGGATAAAATGTTATGACGGAGCGGAGTTATGTAAGTGGGTATGCGCTGCATGTGTATTTGCATGTGATAAAGAAATATTGGCCGCTTATGCACGTTGTACGCACGATACTTATACATACATACTCACACACTCACACGTACACGTACACGTACACGTACATGACAAGCAAACTAGGCATATATATCTACGTGCCTGCGATCGGATTTTGGACCGCGGCTCTCCTTGCACGTCAAGGTCAGGCAAGTGAGGGTTTCTACCAAGCTTTAGAAGATCTGGCTCATTTACGTTTATCTGTCATTTTACTGTTCAATGTTTCGCTGCCCCATTAGCGGCACCGCCTTTTCCCTTTTGGCTTTGTTCTCCTGGAACTAGGCTTCTTACGAACTGCCACGTTATGAAGATTGGCAATTGGCTTAGCACCGCTTTAGGCTGGCTATAATAATATAAATGACACGCGGCTTCCTTCCAGCTTTGCACATCAAGAGATTCAAGTAGACATATATATTATCCGTAGGGCTATTGATACTTGATGGACTTACTATCCAAATTATCATGATACAACATCTCAGTTAGAAGGCAAGTCGGGGGCTTAGGTGACAGACAGAGACGCCTCAGGTCGAGGGAGGCAACACACGAATAAAGGCACACTAAATCAGCCCAACCTTGTCGAAACGACAGCTTGGCTTGGCCCGTTTTTATCCTGTTTTCCGTACCAATCACGGGAAAGATATTGAGACAAGAAGGAAGGGCAAAAAGGAAGAAGAGGAAAGGGTGGACTGATGTCTTGTTCAGTGACTTGATTCTTACGTCGAGGAACCGTGGCACATACATAGCATAGCAGACATTAGAGATTATTGGGTAGTTTAGTTGCCTGTATTTGAAGAACCATGGCCAATATGCTTTAGATCTCTGGCCACGGGCCTGTATAGCACCACCCCAGCACAACACCATCGCGATACTACTGCTCTTCCCATCATATCCATATCTTATCAAGTCCCAGAGTGTCAGTAAAGCCCTCTACTAGTGGCTGGCCACATCCCCTCTCTCCCTCCCCAGTCATCGCTTCAGGGGCCCTAGTCTTCTCAACCCCGTCCATTCGTCCATCGGCTGCTATTTTTTGACCCTGCCTCGGTGAGATTTTTTTCGCTATTGCGCCGATTGTTTTGACAGACCCAGGTCCAAGAGTCAACCCAGTCGAACGTTAGGAAGAAGAGTACAACAAGAGAAAAAGAAAAAAGAAAAAAAAGAAAAAAGAAAAGAAAAAGAAAAGAAAGAAAGCAAACAACCAACCAACAACCAAGATTTGGCCTTAGTTCAGGGTCTTCTAACAGCCGAGGAAATCGCCATTTAGAGCAAGAGATGGGGTTTCAAACCCTAAGACTTGGAGCTTTGAGACCCGAGAGTCGGACTGATGAAAGGCCTCAAGTCAAGTCCTTGGTCAAGAAGAGAAGACGGTGTAGAATGTTGACCTACAGCCCAATAATAACCGGCTTTTGCAGCCCTGTTTTTTTTTGTCCTCCATGTATTTTTGATCTACGCTCAGCCGCCACGTTGACTTGCAACAAGTGGCAAAAACAGGAAAATAATCAATAACGATCAAGCATAGTCTTGCGTCTGTTTTGTTTGAAGGGGTTGAATTCTTCTTCTGGAGGATGGGTCACAGAAGCTTGTCGCATTGAATAAAACAGCGGGCATGCAATAGAAGATGTTCATATATATTATGTATATATGCACGTGATAAGCGCATAATCAGCACACAATAAGTACATGTAAACATGTGTAGTGGGGGTTGTGTTGTGATAGGCGTCTATGACTGAAGCGGGGCGCACGATGATGGGTGGAGGTGGGGGGCAAGGGAAGTTCTAGCAAGGACAAGGCGAGGGAGGCCCTGTATTGTATCGCATATTAACATGGTATCGGAGCTATTGAGAGCTTGATTAGGCTAACCTTATGGGCGTTCTTTTGAGAAAATGGGGAAGAGAAATAGAAAGTGGCAGCCATGCAGGTCGCAAGGACGGACTGAGTAGCAAGTGAAGAATGGCCTCCTAGGCTTCGAGTCAGAGTCAGAATAATAGTGCACTTAGCCGACTTAATATGTATTTATCGGAAAGGTAGAGAGAGGGAACTGAGAAGCTTGAACTGAGCACAAGGCAATACGCAAAGAACGTAGCGGGAAAAAAAAAAGAGAAAAGAAAGAGAAAAAAGAAAAAAGAAAAAAGAAAAAAAAAAAACAGCCAGCAGCACTACTACACACATACAGTCCCAGTCCGTACACACACTGCAGCACACAAAAAAGAAACTGCAACATGTTTGTTTCTCGACCCCCCCCCCCAAAAAAAAAAAAAAAAAAAAAAACAGCCAAGGCCCAGGTGCCAGTACCAGCAAATATACCAACTACGCTACAGCGCTACAGCAACTAGTCGACGACTAGTCAAATGGACCGGTAATGGGCCGCTAACTGGCCAGTAGTAACCCGCAGCCGCGGGCGCAACGCAACCAGTTAGTGGTCCTAGGGCTCCAAAGGTCGAAGCAGAGAAGCAAGGAAGACGAGAAGCAGAGCAGCAAAGAAGCAGGAACAACCCCCATTCTTCCGAAAATAGTCGCAGACAAGGAAGAGGAAGGAGGAAAGAAGAGAAGAAGAGAAGAAGACAAGAAGAGCCCAGAGGACGGGCGATATGCATCTAGCGAGGGGGCGGGCGGGTCTTGGACTTGGACTTGGACTTGGACTTGGTCTTTCTTGCCTTTGCCTTGCCACTTGTGCTGGATGGCGACTTTTTATTGTTATTTTACTTGGGCATAGGCTTTGCATTTCTTAGTATATTTTATTTCCTCTGCGCTGCTGTCTGTACAATATAGTAGATTGCTTCTCGCTGTTATTGCAGCGCATCGGTCTGTTAAGGTTTTTTGTTCTTCATTTTATATTTATTTTTTATTTTTTATTTTTACTTTTTATTTTTATTTTTATATTTATATATATATTTTTTTATTATTTATTTTTATCGTTTCCAACCACCAAGACATCAGCTAAGCTAAAACTTCCCCCCCTCTTCATCCTCATACCCATTCTCATCCTAATCCAATCTAATCCTGCTCTTTGGCTTCCTCAAGGAAGAAGGAAAGAAGAATCCGAAGCTCCAAGTCCAAGTTGTTGAAGGCCTCCTTTCCTTTTTCTTCTTCTTCTTCTTCTTTTCGATCTCCTGCTAGAGACAAAGTCGTTGTTGTCGTCGTGGTCGTCATCATCGTCGTCGCCGTTTCCAACTTGTCTGCCTTATAGTATTGCATTTGCGTCCGGCTCCGGGTATTTTCTCTTTTGCCCTTTTATTCTTCTTTCTCCTCCACTGCCCTCCGCAACCACCTCCATTCTCATCGTCATCGTCATTGTCATCGTCATAATCTCTTTCCCTTCCCTCCTCCCTTCTCCTCCTCCTCCTCCTCCGCCGCCGCCGCCGCCGCCGCCATCTCCCCCCTCCCCCTCCCATCCTCCTCCTCCTCCTCCTCTTCCTCCTCCAACAACAACAGCAACAAGGTGGCTACTGCCATATTTCGATTACATACTATTATCATCATCGCATCGCCATCTTCGGAAAACAAAACCCACAGTCGCTTTACTCCAAACTCCAAACTCCGAACTCCAAAATACACGCACACACAATATCGTCACTGCGCCGCCTCTCATATTTTCCCTCGCTTTCTCCCTTCGCCTGCCTTTTTCTTTCTACTTCTATTTTCTATTTTTGCTCCTCTTCGGGCTCACCCATTCATTCACCTCTTTCTCTTTCGTCTTTGCTGCTCGTCTTGGATTTCCGATCTCTCGCATTGCTCGTTCCTCTTCCTTTATCCTCCTCGCCCAGCTTCTCTTCCAATGACAGCTGCTATCGACAGCTATCGCTTCACCCCAATGGCTGAATCAATGGACCTTTTTGGAGCCACAAGCCGGTCAGCGGCGCAAACTCCCACGTCGCTTTCTCTCTCTGCCTTCGACTTCGAATTTGATTACGCTGATGACACACAACTGCACGCTTCTGCGCAATCACACCACATGTTAACTGCATCTTCTTCTGAGTCAGCCTCAGTTTCAGCCCCTACTTCTACCAAACATGTTCATGACTCGCAATCTTACAATCACAGGCAAAGCCATAAGCATTTCGATGTGGCTGCCGCAACTCTGCACCTTTTTGATGCCGGGATGCCTCCAATGCGATCATTGCAGACCGCCGCACCTTCTTCGCTGTCACCGTTGCCGCCACACCCTAACCAGACCCCGTCCGCCGCCATCGACGACGGCGATGGCAACAGCACAAATGCCCAGAGCCACAAGTCACTATCGCCGCCATCATTGCCGCCACCGTCGTTGGACGAGCTGGCGATGTGTGTTTGGAAGTTCTTTTCGCAGACAAAACAGTCTCTCCCGCAACAACAGCGCATTGAAAATATGAGCTGGCGGATGATGCACGCCGGTCTTCGACGGCTTTCAACGCAGGCCCATGCCAGCAAACGAAGTAGTAGTTCTGTGAGGTGAGTTATTCTTTTTTTTTTTTCCTCAACCCAATTCAAGCCGACAAGATCTCACATTCCTCCACAATTCTGTCGTATTGTCTGTATCCTTATGTTTGTTTGTCTGCCTGGCCTTTTTTTTTTGATTCACTACTAGAGAAATTGAATATGAAACGAAAGAAAGAAAAATCAATAAAGAAGAAGACAATCAAGATGAAGGTGCATCGACATCTCCCAATGCTGCCCTGCCTGTCACATCCCCCTCCTCACCTAATCTCACCCACCCACTCTCCCTCTATGCCTCAATCCGTCCGGTGTTCACCAGGCCCCGTCCTCCTTATATACTTTTCCCAGCACGCATTCATATTCTATCGCCACGGCGGTCTCCTATGACGTGCTATCGCCCTTGGCTTCTCTGTCAGACGCTCAGACAAGAAAAAAAAGGACACTCTCCTCCTACTTTGCTGAAAGTCACACCCCCCGTCTTATGCTGCCTATATCTAGGCCTCTTTAGACCTTTATAGATCTTCCCAGATCTCCCCAGACTTCCATTTTCCTCAGTACTCCTTTTATTATACTATCCCTGCTTCCCTGCCCTATAGACACTTCCTATTACTTGTTATGCTGTGCTGCGCTGTCGATGACGAGATAATCCCCCCACAAGTCGTCAGAATTCATCATCCGCTAACCATGTTATACCTGCCCTTCCCACTTGCTTGTAGCTCTGGCACTGCTGTGGGATCTAGTACTCTTTCCGCCCTTTCTGTTGCTTCTACTTCCCTCTCATCCAACCACTCGCTGTCCTTTCATGGCCCTAGTGGTATTGCTCAGCAGCTGCAAAAAACTTCAGAAAACTATCACTCTATGCAGTCTGGACCCAGCTCAGAGCGCTCTGCCGGTGCTGTCGACTCCATGAACCTTGATGACTTCATTTGTGATAGCATTGCTGCCACACCTATCCCATCATCCCATGTCGTTGCCCAGTCCTCTCTCTCACCAAACAGCAACAAGGGCGGAGACTCTGGTTTAGACAACCAAGGCACACATGCACTAGCTTCCGCAATTCCTATCAAAGCACGAAAACCCGCTTTAGTCTCGGCTTCTGCTTCTGGCGCCGGCGCTGGTGCTGGTATTGATTCTGTTAGCGACGACTTCGCCGATGCCACAGTACCAGTCGCTAATAGTGGAAGTATGATCATGTCCGGAGAGTTGCAGGCGCACGGAAGTCTACAAACCCAGCATCATCAATCGGCACAGAATTTCGTGCCACAATCGTTGCCATATCCACTCAACCACCATGGCCGAATCAAGGATGAGTTTGATTACGTCACAAGACACCACCGCAAGACAAGCGTTGATGACCGCCGGGTAAGTTTATTGAATAGCCTGAGAGGAAAGAAAGTCACGAGAAAGAATAGAAACGACGAGAGCTGCGAAAAGAAAAAAATACCAGAAAATGGCAAAGAAATGTGGCTAGAGCCAGTGCTGCCCGAATCCAGATGGCCAAGGAAAACAAGGCAGACGAGAGATGATCAAGCACTGGCGGCGAACAAATGTCGGGGAGAGAGAATAAGTAAATCAAGACTAAGGAAGCCAGGCACAGTAGCAGACTGAGCTCTAGGTAAGCCCGTCTTATATTTAACGTCTATTCTCGCGCCGCTTGTTTGTCGTGCGTGCTTTTTTATCTTTGCTCGGCTGCTCGGCCACTCGGCCGCTCGGTTGCTGGATAGCCAGCCAGCCAGCTCTTTATCTTTGCTCTATCTGTCGGGGTTCAAGGCGAGCGCATGAACGCCCGCTATGCTTGGCTCTTTTTTTTTCTTTTTTTTTTTTTTCTTTATCTATAATTTCTGTGGTGTTATTTATTTTCCAGCTACTCCTTCCGCTGCCTCTTTGCTGTCTTCTCCTCTCCTCTTAGTACCCCTTTGTCCTCCTCCCCTTACCTTGCTTGCCCTATACCTTTCCTTCCCTCTCTCTCTCTCTCTCTCTTCTTTCCTATTTCATTTTCCCATCATCCCACACTCGCCTTGCTCCACAATTCGCTCCGTGTCCCGTCTACTTGGCAGCTACCCTGTTTTTACGGCTATCTATCATATGTTATGCCATCACCCCCATGCTTCCTCTGATAATACCCACCTCGTTTTCCTTATCTCTGCCCACTGCGCGACCCCCTCTGACTTCCCCTCTCTCTCCTTCTTGTCCCTCATCTTTTCCTTTACTCTTTTGTCTTTACTGAAAAGGCCTTGTCTTACTTATCTTTGTCCTTCCCTATTCTTTTATAGAATCTTCTTGTCCTCCCCCACGCACACTCTATTTTATTTCTCCTACTGATCCTAGGCTAATCTCAAACTCTCCTTGTCCCTCCAACACAGACACGCAAACGTCCCGCCAACTTCTCGCCACATGTCTCTGCTACCACCAGTCTAGACTCATCTAACAACCTAGAACCCGAGTCAGAACTGCACGAGTATTCTCTAGATAATACTAGCACTGCCTCTGCTCCTGGTACTGGCACTGGCACTAGCACCAGCACCAGCACCAGTACTGGCACTGGCACTGGCACTGGATCTGCTGTTACTTCTACCGTTATGGACACTCAGCAACAGCAACAGCAACAGCAGCATCATCATCATCATCATCATCATCACAGCCACCATTCATCCGCCACTAGTGTGCCATTTCCATTGGATACTTATCCTATGGAAAATGACCCTATCATAACTTCTGCTGGCCCTTACCAGCAAGCCTTCCCCTTCTCTCCTTCAACCTCTCCCTTGATGCAGCATGGCCCCTTTTCCAGCGCCTTTGGCAGTATAAACACCAATGGCCTCAATAACAGGACTGAATATTATGCTCCTCAGGCTTCGAATTTCCAAGCTTCCAATAACACAACTTCTCATAGCATAGGGGAGACCGACCCGTTTTTCTTTGGCAACATAGAAAACCGCCACCATGGCTCGATACGCCCTGCCAGCCATGGCCATGGAATTTCGACCTCTGTCAACTCACAATATATCTACAACTCTACCAACAACCCTATGTTTCCTGCCACGGAGCCCACAACTACCTTTGGCTCTTCCTTCGCTGGAATTGACCCTAGCCACGTCTTCCCTGATCAGTCAGGACGGTCACCTAGTACTATTTCCATGCCTACTGACAGCATGTTCTCTACCTTTGCTGCTGATTCAGATGAAGAAGAAAACACTGCTTTCCCCGATCGTTTAGTCATGACCTCCGAGTTTTCACCTAGTGCTTCTCTCGAAGAAAATGGGAGTACTTCCACCTCTAACGCTATGAACTGGGATCCTACACTTCCTGGCCAGTTCCAGACTCATGCTGCACGCTTCCCTGGAGGCCCTCCCCGTAAAAGCACAATGTCTAGTGAAGCAGACAAGCCGGACTGGGATTCCTCAAGCGCCCCCCGCAGTCAGCCAATTCATGGCACTACTAATACTGCTACCACCACCACCACCACCACCACCGCCGCCACCACCAATAGCAGCAACAGAAGGCCTAAACCTCTACGAGCAGCACAAAGTACAACCAGCTCTCAGAGCCGCAGAAACCCCTTTGCTCCTTCTAATTCTAATTCACCCCCCGCTGATGCCCCTACTTCATTACCTGGAGGTTTTATGTCGGCTCAGCCTAGTCGCCAGTCATCGCCCCCACCTCCACCAAAGAGCGCATCTACCACAAATTTACAAACCAATTCTAGCTCTGGCGCCACTGCTGACAATTCTTCACCTACTACTTGTACAAACTGCTTCACGCAAACAACGCCTTTGTGGCGTCGCAACCCCGAGGGTCAGCCCCTTTGTAATGCTTGCGGTCTTTTCCTCAAGTTACACGGTGTGGTACGACCGCTATCTCTAAAAACTGACGTTATCAAGAAGCGCAATCGTGGCACCGGTGCTGCCACACCTTCGAGTACTAGTACTCGTGCGGGAAAAAAGAGCGGTCTTTCCTCCCGCAAGAATTCTTCTTTGGCTCTTTCTTCAACACCTGTAGCGGCAGCAGTGGTCGCAGCTGCTACTTCCAGCACTCCCCCTAGCAACATGCGGCCTGGTTCTGCTCCTAATGACGGAGACAGCCCTGGGGCTAATGCCGCAGGCGGCAAAACTTCAGGAAGCACCCCAAATGGATTCCCAGCAAATGTAAATAACAAGGTGGCTATCCCCCCGGCAAGTCAATCTACCGCACGTGTAGGAACTGCCCAAAATCGCGCATCTACGACTTCTTCGAAGAGACAGAGACGTCACAGCAAAAGTGCAGGAAACGACTTGGTTAGCGCAGTGTCAATGCCGCCACTTTCATCAGCCTCCTTATCGTCCACAACGACTGTCACTGCTATGGGTGGTAGTAATAGCACCCAGCACCACCATAGTCAAAGCATGGACATTGATAGTCCTGGCTCTTCAGACTCAGCGGACCTCATGCGCCCATTTTCAGCGTCGCATGGTCTTGGTCCCAGCATCGGGTCGCCAGGAAGCTTGGGTCTGACAAGTGCCTTTGGCATGGCCAACGCTAATAGGTCTATAGTCTCACCTACTGTTTCTGGGACATCAGCGGCTGGTCAGCAGCAAAACATGCTGAGTAGCGGTTCCGCAGGGCCACAAGAATGGGAATGGCTAACCATGAGTCTGTGATTCCATGATAGCATTTCATCTCTTTCCCTTTCCCATCCCGGCCCTTGTCCTTCATCAAGTAACATGTGCCTAGCTGGGATATATGTCTGGCACTCCTATACCACTTTTTCTTTTGTGCTACCTTTTCCTGCCTTTCTTCTCCCATTTGCTCCCTGTTATGATTATCCTTGCCTGTTCTCTTTTGTAGTTCTGTGCTATTTTATACCCCTCTATTTCTATTCCGTTTTCATTTGTCTTGCTATCCGATTAAATCTACATATCCTTCTTCCTTCTTCTTCTTTTCTTTTTCTTCCCCTTATCATCTTAAGTCTCACGACTAGAGAGTTTTCTTTTTCTTTTTATGTTTTTTTTTATTATTTTATTCTTGATTGCTTCTATCTCACTGCGCATCTTGTTTGGAGTTTTCTCTCTTAATTTCTTGTTTGTTTTCTTTTGTATTGTTGGCTTTCACAAGTCTCATGTCTCTCTGTCTACTGGGAATTTGATGAGTCTCGCTTAGTTTTATTTTATTTTCCAACCTTCCTCCTCTTGATTTCCCCATGTTTTCTTGACTGCCTACCTTCCTATTTGCGATAGCTCCACTTGTTCTCAGAATGCTTTCTTCCATACTTTTCATCAGTGCGGCAAGTCTTCCGTGACGATTAATGATGCCTTTTATCTCTGGATTCTCAAATAGTTGGATTTTTATTTAATTCTAGCACTTTCCCAATCTTATTTTGCTAAAATCTTTAACCCATTTTTCCCATTCATATTCCACTGTTTATGTTGTAATGAAATCACATGTAGGTAGGTCACCGTTACTTGATGCATG
The DNA here is from genome assembly GCA_002742255.2 of Ceratocystis albifundus. Lineage (NCBI taxonomy): Eukaryota > Fungi > Ascomycota > Sordariomycetes > Microascales > Ceratocystidaceae > Ceratocystis > Ceratocystis albifundus. Next base: position 918,173 of record MAOA02000035.1, on the reverse strand, counting down.
TTAGGTCTGAAAACTTCAAGTGACATAACAAAGTACTGTCCGTCGTTACCCAACATGCAACCAAGAAGCACTAGACTGTTATTTGTATTTTCTTTTTGGTTAATTCTAGCTGAATACTCTCTGTCTTTTTATACATTTCCTGGGTTTGGCATCTATAAAACGTTCTAAATAGTATTTTTCGAAGCAGTTAAACACCAAAAGAAACTGTAGCTGATAGAGCCTTTCCTTGTTTTGGTGCTCATGTGTGCAGTGCAGTACAGCTGCCATCAAACTTCGTCAAGTCATGAACTGCACTGCCCGTGTTTGTATAATTCATGTTTTGTTCCTCGATAGAGGACTGGTTAATGAGAACTACAAATTCCTATTGGAACTACGTTTGTATCCAGATAGCCACTCTGCAAGATGGACTATCATATGTGCCTGTTCTCTTGCAGGATAGTTATCGGAAAGGAGCCCCTTGGAGCTAAAAGGAAATGACCACAATGGTGAAATTCTGTAGTTGTATGAAACTTGCCAAACTTAGTTACCTAAATGAAGTAGACGAGACTTAATAAATGATCTATCCGAGTCGTTCAATCATGAGTGCCTATATAGTCTGCACAACTAACATGAACATTGGTATCCTCTTCATTTTGAATCCCGAAATGATTCTTTCCTAAAAGAAAAACCAGAATGATGCAGTATACACAATGTGGTTTCACGCGAGATATGACTGTACAAGGGAAAAAAAAAAACTCTGTCTCTTGATGCCAGTCTCCTGGACATTGGTATTCGGCTCATAAGGCAGAGGGCGCCATGTTCATATTTTTTATTGACTAGGCAAGTTGTTTAAGCAGAAGGACTAGGGTTCATCTGCACAAAAAAAAAAGAGTTAGAGACAGGCCAACTAATTATTTCACATAAGTCAAGAGATATATATACCTTGCGCTTGCCGTTGGTCAGAGTGACGTTGACGAAACGGCGGGTGTAAAGGAGCCGCTTGCGAGCGCGACCCTTGGGGGACTTCTTCTTCTCCTGAGCCTCGACCTGTTTATTTCAAAAGAGAAATGGTAAGTGTACCGTTCAATAGAAGATGCCATGGAGATAGGTTCGACGGAAGCTAATCGGGAATCGGATCACTAAGTCCTAAATATATTCCCAATATGCGAATGATGTCGTGTAATGATTGATCGATTGATGTGTACTTCATGTCGTTTGTCGTATTAGGGACGCAAGTTTATTGGTGTGTGGGAGTAGTTCGATAGAAAGGCAAGTGAAGATTCGATAGCTTCCTGATTATCGGTGAAAAAAAAAAGGCGCAAGAAATCGGCTTACCTTAGGGGTCTGAGACTTGACCTTACCGGCACGAGCCAGGGAACCTATAAAGCAAAGAGTCAAAACCAACGTCGTCAACAAAATAGGGGGGAAACTTGGTGGATTTTCGTAGTTGATTGTGTTGAACTGGGTAAGAAACCATACCGTGAACTTTGCCCTATACACGAGTAGGTTAGTAAATCTATTGAAAATAAGAGGCCTCGTTGACGTGAGCCATCACCATCCACCACCAAAGGCTATAGGCTTTTTTCAACCCTCTCCTTGAAATAAATGACTCTGCTTCTACTAATGAGAGAGCAGCTTGGCCTGCAAGATGTCATTTCATTGAGCCTGCGAAATGACAGCGAAACGATGGCATTTGGTGATGGTGATTTCAGGTTGTCTGTTTTGGCTGTAATGTTGCTAGATTTTCTGTGATCCAAACTTACCATTGTGAGTGTGTGTGTTTGTGACGATGTGGGTTTAACAGCAACAGTACTCAAACTGACCAGCAAGACGTAATAGCGGCCAAGATCTAGGAATTTTGCCCTTGGCATAATTTTCGAGTTGCAAGCGGGCAATCAGAAGCCCTCAAGTCACGTGCCGGTATTATGACTGGTGGATTAATTTTCTTATTGTGCACACACTAAATTCTGACTAAAAACAGAGTGGGTCAACTTTGGGTAGGGGATTAGTGAGCACATTCGGTAAAGTGGATAAGCTCGGTAAAACGGGGTATAAACGAACACTTTATGTTACACACTATGTGTGGGGCTCTTTGCTATGCTACAAACGACGTCGCTAACATGACATACAAGAAAAGAAAAAGATAAATAGCCATACTTCATAAAGCTTTATTGGTATGTAGTAGTCATAAATGCTTTGGTACCTATGATAAATCGGTGGCATGAGAAACAGACCAGTGTCTATTTTACAAATCTTGGAGCTATACATCAAGTTTAAAGAACTCCAATTGCAAACAATCCACCAGCAAGTACACCTCCAATCAAAACTGAGTGATCTACAGCCCATTCAGTTGCATCGCTACCCTCCGTAGTAGCCGAAGTACCTGAAGCAGTGGCCGAGTTATCAACTGCTAGAGTACGTATGGTTTCTAGATCGCCACTGACAGCAGTTTCAAGGGCCAGACTGGCTCCGCTAGTGATTGTTGCTCCTTCGGTGACAATTGATGACTCAGCTGTTGTTGTAGTAGTTGTGAAGTCCCAGCCGGAAGATTTGTTCGCCCAGAAATCCCCTCCGTAGCCTAAACCACGCCAGAACGGAAACCCAAATCCGTCTCCGTACCATGGGCAGCCAGTAACTGTGACAGTACCAGTAGGCCATGCTGAGCCCCAGAAGCCACTCCATTGGCCCGAGTTGCTTTCATAGCTGTAAGTGTAAGTACCAGTAGACGAACAGGACAGATACATGGAACATAGAGAGCTGCTCTTAGAAGAGTAGGAAGAGGCTACGAAAGGATCCGCAGAGCAATCTGCTTCTAGACAATCACCAACACTTGCGCCATTTGCGCACCATGATGAAGGGGCAGGGGTTATCTGCGCGGTACTCCAATAGGAAGAGGCACAAGTAGCCTACGAAAACAAGTTAGCAAAAGGCTTGCACAGAAAGAGGTAGCATAGCTTCGGTAAACTCACAGCACAGCTACTGTTGGCAAGACCTGTTCCCCAGGAGTGGCCATTCCGACCGTTTTTGTAGCCACCATACGGCCAGCCATTCCCTTCGCCGCTCCACGCGAAGGTAGTAGCAGGCACAAGGAGCATGACTACAGCAGTAGACCACATTTTGACTACCCGGAATATATGAGTTTCGTGGTTTGAGTGTAGCAAGGATGATAAGACAAAGAAGATTGGAAAAGAAGGCTGGACTTGGTATGTTGTCATCCACACAACAGAACAACAAGGCAACTGTTTGATGAGAAGGGCAGTTTGGTTATTATATACACGCAACTTATCCAGGCCTAACAAAAAACATCAAAAGCAGTTGGTCTCTGCTTAAGCCGGAGACAGTAGCCATCCTGCGTACTCAACTACTCTCCGGGAAACACTGCATACGACGATTTAATCCTACCTAAACAGCATGCTAATGCCCGGCTTCCCAGACATTTAGACTCTAGTTCATTGTCAATCGAGTTCCCTCTTGTTTAGAAGCCCACGTTAGGTCCGCTTTCTGCGTCCCATGTCTTGCAATAGCCAATACGTTTTTGTTTTACACGTCAGCTCAAAAGATGTGGTCATCAATGAACAACAACGCGCGTCCTCTTTCATTCACTTCTGGTAAGTCAACCGTATGGAGTTGTTTTGTGTATATAGGCTGTGTGTCTCTCCTTGTAATGTTGTTAGCGGACTGGAACCTGTTGTGATCCTTTGTCCGGAGTAAGCTGGGGAAGTTCCGAGTCCTGTCCGTCACAATTTGAGGTCTTGGTAGAACAATGTTGTTATTGATCAAAATAAAGTAATGGGCATTCTGGCATGGCCAACAGAGACCTAATGCTTCTTTTCTTGCTTCTGTACACGAGATAACATGCCAAATGGTGCTTGCATCAGCTTTCGTCTAATCTACATATAGTGTAGAGTGCCATGTTGGTAATGTTGATAATTACCATGCTTTGTGTTAACCCTAATACCAAGACTATCCGATCATGATAATATTTTTTCCAACTTGTCTTTTCTTTTTCATTGTTATCCCTTCTTCAAGGCACTCGTCTTTGAGCTACTCCGTTGTGCCAAATGGTTTCCTGCAACGGCGTTTCTCCCTAAAGTATCGTGCCAAAGTCCATACTAGAATCACCGCTCCCGCTGGCATGACTTCCGCTCCCTGGCTTGGGCGCGTTGTCGAACGGAATCGGCTTCCTAGGGCTACTGCTGGCACCTGGATGGCCCTCATCTGCCGTGGTTTTGCGATGACGGAATGTGAAACCAACAAACAAAGCCTTGGCCATTTCTTCCTCGCGTTCTGCTAAGCCCTCTAGTGCTGTCTGCTTATCATGAACTTCCTTGTACTTGGCCATATCAGCCTCGTTGGTGAAATCGTCAAAGTAACCCGCGTCAGTTTCGGAATCTAGCTCGGGAATAAATGGTGCTCGAGTTTCGCGCAGATTGTCCCAATCAACCTCTGCAAAATATTGATGATTGAAGATTGCTTGGATATTAGCAAATCGCTCTTGGCGAGAATTGATAGCCCTGCCGTGATAAAGGATTAGTGATTTGGAAGGCGGTAACAAATATCAGATTGATTCCAAGTCTTACGTAGTAATGAAATTCCAAGTACGGTTGCTGAGGAAATAAGAAGGGTCCTCCCACACCGGCCGCTTTAACACGTCTTTCCAGTGTTTCAAGTTACGCCAGGTTTCATCGGCCGTTGAGCCAGCAAATGGCGGGAAACCAGTAAGGGCTTCGAAAAGCATGCATCCCAAACTCCAATAGTCCACCGTGAAGTCATATTGCTCTCCACGTAGAACCTCCGGAGCCATGTAATCAGGGGAGCCGACAATGGACTTGGCGTAGTTGTAATCTTTGTCGCGCATAGAGCGGTAGCCCTCACGGCGTTCGGCAATCGTGCGCTGGTCCATGGGTTTGCCAAATGGCACTGAAGTCTCACTTGCCTTTTCTAGACGTACGCGCATCGACTCAATTTTTGCAGGGGCAAGCATGCCGGCAGCAAGACCAAAATCAGTAAGCTTGACATGGCCTTGTGAGTCGATCAAGAAGTTTTCAGGTTTCAAGTCGCGGTGAATATAGCCAAGCTGATGGAGAGCATCAACAGCACAAAACATCTCAGCGATGTAAAAGCGTGCATGGCGGTTGCTTAGAACACCTGTGTTGTTAAGTAGAGTGCGGAAATCACCACCAGGCACAAACTCCATAGCCAGATAAATGCTCTGGTCGTCTTGAAATGAGTATAGAAGACGTACGAGCCACTCACTCTTAGCGGTGGTTAATATATCACGCTCCGTCAAAACATGCCGAACCTCGTCGAGCTTGAAAAGAAGTTTTTTGCTCATGACCTTGAGAGCGCAAACTTCACGAGTATCTTTCTTCTGGGCTAAGAAAACTTGACCGTAGCCGCCCTGACCGACCTGAGTCAAAATCTGGAAATCTCCATGGCGTAATCTCACGCGGCGTTTGCGAAGAGCAGCACGTTCTCTGCCAGTATATTTTGACCACATCTGCCGATACACAGTTTCGTCGGTTTTGGGGGGAGGGGGAACTTCGGAGAGAAAGGCACTTAGCCGGCTCTGGCGAGAGCCGACATAGGTAAGTAGATCGAAGTAGTAGTCAAGGAAATCTAAGAAAAAAGGAGGGAGAGTTGGCACAAAGGTTCATTGATTAATAAAGAAAAGGGGAGATTAAAGAGAGAAGGGTAGATACTTACACAGCTGTGTTACATTAACAAGACGCCGCACGTTGGGCTTTTTCAAGATTTCCAGTTCCTCTGGCGTCAAACCTCTAGATGTATTAAACTTCTTGATAGGTTGGTGACGGGTTCCGTGCTCTTTTTGTTGATCTTTGTGCTCGCGATGATACATTTCATGTCTAGAGAGGGCAGCATGATTTTTATGGAAGTTTTCGGGCGCAGCAAGAGCTGATTTCGTACCAGATGAAGGGGTCAGAATTTCCTGCCTAACATTCTTATTGGCAGTGGTTGCAGACATTGGAGCTCTACCATTCGCCACATTTTCCTCTGCAATCGATGTATTGAGTAGAGACCCAGTGCCTATACCAGAGTTGCACATGGAAGTGTCAAAGCTCATATTGGTCTTGAGTGGCAATCCATCAGTACTAGTACAGGATGCTATTGGAATGCGTGTGGAAGTAGATATCGGCTTAGTTGGGCTATCGAAAATTGTCATGTTGTTTATCTTTAGGGAAGCTTCGAAGGCAACAGGCAAGTCATTGGAGCCTGGAGGGACAGTCTTTTTACTGGGACTCCCCTGAGGTGTCGAGATAGGGTTGACAAAGTTGTTGTTGTTTGTCATCTGAATGTCACCATCGTCACCATCATCAAAGATATTCTTGGAGCCAGGCGTTATAGGACGAATGATTTCTATGCCATCATCACCACCACGATGGTTAGGATTTTGGAAGAAAGAACCCATGAATGAGGAGGTCATGATTGATGGCCCGGATTAGCGTACTTGCAGAAATTCTTCGGAAAATGGAAAGAAAAGAATGCAACATCAATTATGTAACTCTACTACTTCGAGTAACACTGGCGGTATATCAGAATCGCCGTAGCGAAGAAAGGACGGGGCGGTCAATGGTGACAAATAGGCGAAGGGAGATGCGTGATGAAATAAGGGGTATCGACCCCAATATGTGCAGGCTGTTTGATTGAAGCCGAACAGTCCGTATCCAGCTCCAACAACAATCAGTCTTGAAAGAAGATGAAGCTTGGACCCAATGGAAAGGGCACAACAACAAGGTTGGTATCGTGATGATGAGGATAAAGTGACAAGGGATGGAGGATGGGGAAAGGAGAATAGAGATAGCTGTAATCAATATATCTCAGATAAAAAGAAGTATTGTTTGATGATGGAAAAATAGTGTCTCGTGGAAATATCGCCAGCTAGCTTTTATTTTGTTATCATGAGAGTTGAAACACAGAATTTTGATGTGATCAAACAATAACATGGAAGTTCAGAGCCCTGGTTGTTTGTTGACATTTGATGTACCTAAAGGACTAGAGGGAAAAAGGTAGGAGCTTAATTTTGGTGGGGCAGCAATAATTGTGGCGTTTTTAGAAAGCAGATGTGGCTAATTTCCCACATGAGCCATGGCAGACGACCACATAAAAACATGCGCTGTTCTAGCTGCAACCCAACAAGACAATATACTAAACATTCTAGTGCATGAACAAATACATTGCTAGATCATGTTTACACTCCATCCGTAAATTAATACAATATGAGAACATTATTTACTCCACGGTCTAACAGCTTTTTTTTTTCGTTCTGTCTATCCTACCCCTCTCTAACTTTAGGCCTTTTTTTTTTTCGTCTTGTTCTCTTGTGCTCCGTCAATTTGTTTTGTGCCTTGTATAGACTATATTAATACATAGACCACTGTCCAGCGATCTCTTCCTCTTCCTCAATCTCTGCTGCTCTACTATACAAAGCACTTAGAGAAGCAACCACGTCATTCGCCGACCGTAACCGACCCTCCCAGCAAGCCAGAATAACAGAGCCACATACTAATTTGCTAACGTCATCAGGGAAAATACCCTCTTGAAAGCATTGTTGAACTTCGCTATCAGTTAGCTGGGAAAACACCTCACGGCCCATCATGATAAAGTATATGACGGAGCCTAGACTAAACACATCATCAGATTTTTGCGATCGGCGCACCCAGTTCCACCCAGGAGGCAAGTAGCGGGGGCCAGCAGCCATAGTAGCCTCGGAACCATCGATAGAGCTACCAGCAAAATCAGAGATGACAATATTCAAGGCTTCGTCCAGGAGGAAATTGCGGGGGCAGACATCGCAGTGTATGATATCAGCAGCATGCAAACAGTCGAGTGCAGCAGCAGCTTGCAGAGTCCAACGCTGACGAGTCTCCTTGGGAATAGAATCAGTCCCGCGCATATAAGATGCAAGGTCGCCCTTAGGAAGGCATTCAAGAGTCAGAGAACAGGATGTAGAGTCCCAATCGATCAGTTTTGGCACATAGGGCGAGTCGCCAACGCGGTTGTAAACCTCGGCCTCAGTACGCATGTCTCGAAAATTGAGTTCTTCCTCGCGGGCATCGTACGGATTAGGTCGGGGGTATTTGATGATGTTACCGGTCTTGAGGCGTTCAACATGAGAGGTAGGACCATGACTAATATGTTCGCCACGCGTAATGTAGTAGACAACACCGGCAGGGACTTCTTTTGGAATTTCAAACTTGGAGTCGGGCCAATCGGGATGAGCTTCGCGTTCCCATGCACCAGGCACTGCAATATACTTGAGCTGTCCAGGCTTCAGGTTCTGTTGGAAGTTAGTATTGATTCGAGCGTACAGCAACAATGAAGTAGGACTATATACACACCTCTTCCGTAACGGTCTCTTCAACCTTTGACTCAATACCAGTATCTTGAAGTTTCTCCAAATAATCAGTCCGAGTGTTCATGTTTCCGGTATCAAAATCAGTAGCAGCAGTAGTAGTAGTAGTAGCAGTAGTAGTAGCAGTCTCGTTGATGGACCCATGATTAGGACCTTTGCTCGTGATAGGCTTCTTGCTTCCATAAGCCTTGGGCGTTCCATTGGCGTATCCTGAATTATTACCGGCCCTGGCCTCAAGATCTACAAAGCCTGCATTTGGCCTCGCAGCAAGTTTCCAAATCAAATTCCATAATGACTTGTATTGTTGGAACGCAAATTGCCATATTGAAGATATATACGGCAGCTGCCGAAGGCTGTAAAACATGCCGGAGTGAGATTCAAGACGATCGTATGGGCGTAGTATGATAATGAGAAATATATGTAGTAAGGAATAGGTATCAAATCAAGACTTGCTTGACATTACCCGGGAAGAGAAGTTCCGAAACAGAACAGAGGTTGTCTTTAGGTGACCTTCTTGAAATATTTTGTCCTCTCAATGAAAGCTGGGTTACCTCACCACAATAATCAGATTAAGGTTTTTATTTTGGAGCGAGCGTTGTTGGTCTGCGGCTCACGAAATGTAATTGTTGGTAATGACTAGCTTTTTTTTTGGAGGCGCTTTTAGGCACCTCAAGCTAGTTCTTTTGGGGAGAAGGGTTGCCTAACAAGTAGCTTTAGCAGTGTGGGATTCCGTAACGGCTCCTTGGAGAACATGAGAAACAAAGAATAGAGCAGGTAGAATAGGCTCTTTTTCTAGCTATCCCGTGAACAAAACTCGACAAGCAGGCAAAAATGAGGAGTATAGAAACGAACAAGGTAAAGCAATAGGTAGATGATAAAAAGAAAGCGAGGAAAGTGAGGGGAATAATGGGAAATAGAAGTGGAGAGTAGAGGCCCAAGGTGAATCAGAGCCAGATCATCCACGGCAGAATAGAAATTTGTTTCCAACCCAAAGTCAATCGGCCCAAAAGAGAGAAGACTCGAACCCAATCCAGCAAAACGGTATCTAGTGGTCTCCTGTAATCAAAGGTGAAAAAAAATAGAAGCGGCACTCTTATCGGTCGTGCGGGATGGCTATCAATCACGTGCCATTTTTTTTTATCGGCCGTCTATTACCTCAAGGGTTAAGTAACGTCGTATTGACCTTGTGTATGTATATGTTGTTAAAACTTGTAACTACCTACTACTAGTACGCAAAGGCCTCTCTTTAGACAGCCAAGAACGGTGATGTTTTATGTGCATTATAATCAACTTACATCGGATTCATAGCTGCGTGTTTCCGCATGAACTATTGGTGTTAATTTCTTCCATTCCAGATCGTCATATCGAGCCTAACATCAAACACTATAACAACCTTTTCTGCTATAACAACAATCTATATAAGTAAACTTACTTTACCCTTCAAAAATCAGAAATCTCCAAGCTTAAATGTATCTAACTGTTTTTATCAAGTACAATGTTGTGTCAGAAACGATACTGCAGCTTTGCCGATGCGACCTACTGACATGGCTAAACCATACTCATGCATAGCATTTAGACACATGAGAACGAAAGGTGCAGGTGCAGTCGTACTTTCTTCTAACTTCTCCAAATAGCATAAACAAAAAGAAAAAAAAAAAAAAAAAAAAAAAAAAAAAAAACAAAGGGCTAGAATTTCAGGCTCTGAGAATGGATCCCCAGCAACTTCAGTTACAACCTAGCCCAAAGCATAAGCTTGTTATCTAGTCTCACGTCAATTGTCATGTAGATACTTTCTACGTGTAGTAGACGACGCATTTTATCTAGCACACCATCTAAATATTCTCATTATAATTAAAACTAATATTGTGTTAAGGCTATGGTGAAATGTTTGGCATCTTGGTTACATCATGCGCTAGAAGTTACTGCCAATGAAAAAAAGGGCTTGTAACCCTACAGATAATATACTAATATATGATTAGTCAGCACAGCGTAGAGAAGGCAGAAGACTATGACCCAACATGATTTCAACTTCAATGCTGGTAGATTCCGTTAACATCAACTTTTATATCAATCGGTCACACCATATCCATCAAAATGGCCAAAGAAAAGAATTTTAATCCTGTTCAGGTGCAGCGCAAAGCTGAGAAAGCCAAAGCTATAAAAAAAGGTAAGCGGTATTTCCAATCAACTTGATGGACACTATTGACGTCCATATACCGACATAATTATTAACATATTTGTGCACCCTTTCACTTAGGCAAGGCTGAAAACCAAGCTCGCCGCGATGAGAAACTTTCACGTCGTAATCCTGCGCGAATCCAAAAACAAATTGATGATTTAAAAGCCATCATGATTAATGGCGGTAAGCTGTCGCAGCATGAAGAGCAAGTTTTGGCCGGCCTTGAAAAAGAACTTTCTGCAGTGAAAAAAGCTCGCGCAACACTTGGCGACAAAGCACCGGTCTTTGCAAATCATCACAATGATGCCCTAGGCAAGCGGCGACGTGGGGAAGGTGGCCATGGCGGACAGCGACTACGTCGCTGGGATCAGGATTCAACAGACGATGATGTTCCAGATGAAGTGAGACGCATACCAATGCCACGCGACACTCCACCACCAATTTCAAAGGAGGAGCTAGATAAATGGTACGCGAAGCGTAGAGAACGACGAGCTCGTGAAGAAGAGCTGCGACAGATAGAACGTGACGGGGATGGATCAAAGTCTATTCCTGAATCGTCTTCTGGAGTTGTGCATGACCACGCTGGGCAAAAAGCTAAAGCAAGGGAGCCAGTTACTGTCAAGAAGGTCTACGAGGCACAGCCAGTTGTCAGAGATTTAGTTAAGGAGGCTGTCAAGGCCTTCACGCCATTGTCAGTATTGCGCAAGCTGGACAAAAGCAAAGGCAAAAATGGGTTATTAGAGCCTGAGGAAGCAGATAAACTTGAGGCACAGGGTTATTTACAGCTGAATAATGGGATATCCGTAGGTGGGATGACAGATGAACTAAAAGCTACAGTGGAAGATGCTGACGAAGACGTATAATATGGAGAAATACGTGAGTTGTTTCATGGCGTTACTGGAGATGCCTTAATAGAATTTGTGATGAAATATATTACTATTCACTTCTTTTGGAGTATCCTAACTTCCCACTTGATTACTTGATCACTTGATCACTATGTACTGATCTAGATTCATACGACCATCGTAATAGGATATCTGGACTAAAGATTTCAGTGATGTCAGAGTTGGAGGTAGTAACATGGACCCTAGGATTGGATTACGTAGGGTTATGCCATCACGCCGCAAAACTATTCATTGGCTAGTTGCGTCTCTTTTTTTTTTTTTTTTTTCCCAAGTGCGACAAACTAGATTTAAGATGTGATGTCTAAATTGTACAAACCTAACTGTTCGGTGTTCACATCAAGTCTCTTCTTTCTGCTAGGACTGATATTGCAGTTTTGTCATTCAAACTCAGAAAAGAAAAAAATTAAATCCAATTCGTTCCCGATTGCTACAATAAAATGCATATTGATACTATGCGCCTTTCCGATCTCGATGCCGAACTTAATGGCGATGGCGAGCTTGTTTTTGGCGGTTCCGTCTCCAATCATGCACAAAGCCTCCAGGCATTCGACACTAGCATTACGCATGTTCCTCCGCATGCTGAAATCGTCGAAGCACCATCTACTGGGGGTAGTGACATCGATGAGCATGAGAACCTAGTTGAGGATGAAGGAGGGGTTGACAGTATTTTTGCTTCTGATAATGAAGGCAGCTTAGTGATTCTAGGAGAACACACACCAGCCGCTTTACCCACCGAGCTTTCCGAACTACCGAGACTGCAGCGTGAGCATGCGACTAACGGTTATCGAGATGGAGTCACAGCTGCCAAGGCAATGAGCATACAGGGCGGTTTTGACGAAGGATTCAGTCTTGGTGCTACATTTGGCAAGATCGCAGGACAGCTTCAGGGAATGCTGAATACAATTGCGGAGGCATTCCCGGAGAATAGTTCTGAACGCACAGAGATTGCAGTTTTCATAGCTGCCGCGGAGAAGGATTTGTGCGTCGAAGCCATCTTTGGGCCAGAACTCTGGAACAAAGACGGTACATGGAAATATATTGTGCCGGGGGAGAAAGAAGAGCCGGATTTTGATGGGATGGTGGTATTTATTGATGTGGCAAAGGCACATCCTGTGATAAGGAAGTGGACAGAAACGGTCGACGAGCTCATGGCTCGATGGGATATCAAGTGGACGATCCCTGGAAGAGAAGGCGACGAGGATCGGATGATCGATGAAAACACGGAACAGGAAAGAAAACAACCAATGAAGGGTGTGGGACTACCAGCAGGTGCAACGAAGAGCTCATTAGATTGGTAGAATAGTAGGAGGGTGCGTTAGATTTGCATTTCTGGGAGTGGAGGCTCGAGGCGAAATATGGCAAGGCATGCTTCAATAAACTGATGAGTACTTGTAGCATTACACTCCTAGAGTTTCTCCTTCTATCAAAGGCTCTTCGGGAGGGTCGTCGAGCTTTCCAATTAGATCTTCTAATTTGATTGTTTGTCCACCCCCAGCTAGTCTTTGGGCTGTGGCTATGTCTGGGACTCCATCGGCAAAAACTGCTGCTTGCTTGACGTTTCCATCATCATCGACGATAACTCGTCCTGTACGCCCATCTATCCACGTAATTGAGATATGCTTTGCCTCTGGATCTGACGCACCAATTTCAAGTATACTTGTGACTTCCTTGCTACCACGTATTAGTCCATCCCCTAGCCCTTGAAAAGCTTTATTTTGGGACGCTTTAGAAGCTTTTCGCACGTCTGCAATAGCTGCTACGCGGTTATGATATCGAAATATTTCCCTTCTGAGCGCTTTGGCAAAGCCAGATAGATCTTGTGTATATGTCCGTGTTGTCTCTTGCTCTTCATGTGGTCCCCTCATTATGGAAGGCGGGGGAGGAAGAAAGCGGGCTGCTAGCCCTGATAGTGGGATAGCAGGCGGAGTTGTATGTTTGTGCACACGCCATGCCTTGGAGCTTGGCTTAGCCGAAGTCCATGGCCTATTCAAAAGAACATAGTAGGGGCGTAGAAAGCGCGCGCTCACCATGACTTCAAACCGCAGGCCAAATACTTTACCATGGTCAACAGCATGTGGATCTGGGTCTAAGACTTGAAAAGAGGTAATGCTTGCACAGATACGATACAGAGATTGCTGGTCGTATGTTTGTTGTTCAGCGAAATGGGTAGCAAGGACTTTGGAGACTGGGCTAAGATCGGTGGAGTAATCGGCTTGGGATGAGGTTGTAGAGGGGCGTGAGAGGCTTAGAAGGGCGCGGTGAATAGACTCGCAAGTCAAAAGATTTGTCGATTGGATACGAAGTTGCTGCTTGAGGTTTGCGACTATGTAGATATATTAATTAAATGTTAGCGGAGGGGTGAGTTCGGTAGAATGAAAACTATAGCGATACCTTGAGCATTTAAAGCCTCTATTTCGTCATCTAGGGACTGAGAGACCGGATCAGCTTGCGTTTCTGACATGTCAGGCTAAAGTGAAAGCTTTGCAGTATTTATGGTAGAGTCTATGGATGTGCAAGTAGAGATGGATATATTGTAGATTATAACCACATGCATCATCTTATCTTATCAAGAGACACACCCTTCTTGCGAATAACTGGTTGCTTTGTTTGTTATTATTAATATATTCTTTCTTCTCCCATAGGATTGGCATTCGCATAAATAAATGGCTTTACAGATTCAAAGCCTTCGAAGACCCTTTAGATATGCGAATTTTACTTTATGATATAGGATGTTAGACTTGTTTGAATACTGATATGAAGGGGGCAAGGCAAGATTGGAATCAAGGCTGTAGCCAATGTACAATTATTTTATGCACTGAATATTTATTTTTCTTTCCCCTTTATTCTGTGTTTATGCCCACTCATATCACTCTTTGAATGAGGCGCTTCCAATTGCAAGGGTTGTTCAAAACCGGTAAGAGTGATTAGTAATATATTAACATTGGTACTTGCTCTACATTTGAATGGCCACCGTGTTAGTCTAGAGATTTGGCTTCATAGGAAGCTTCTTGTTATAATGCTGCGATTCTGAACCCGAGTTGTTTCATGGATAGATATTTCGATTAACCCGGGATTCTGGAGCTAACAATTTTCTTTCTTTTCCTTCTTTTCCCTCCTTTTTCTTCTCTTTTCTTCATCTACATTTCTTTCGCCTGTTCCATCCATTTTTGTCCTTGCTTGTGCTCCACACTATCTTCGGCTTGGTAGACTTTCTGATATCCACCAAAACATAAGAGAATCTTTCTAACTTTACACCTTGGTCTCTTGATCTCTTCGTGTCGTTTTTTTCATTTTCTTTACATTTGTAGAGGATTTTCGATACCATATTTTTGCTCCACCGAACTATTTGTTGAATATTATCCAACAAAATTTTCCCTCGAGTCACTCACTCATTGTACATTACCTAGCTTGCGTTCAGCATTACTGCCTAAAACTAGTCGTCAGTTACAAGTGTAGTATTAGGGTGTGCATTGTGCTGTTGAGGCGCCTATCGACAAAGCTAGACACTACACAATACTTGCATACATACTACTGCTTATACTGCGAAACATAAATTATCCAACAACTGCATTGGTAACTGCCAAGATCTCCAATGGGAAGCCATCGCTTACAGCGCGGCAAGTCTTCTAAGAGTACTGGTGGCACACCCCTCACAAATCTTGCCCACCAAAGAAGCGATTCGCCCTCCCCCAGCCTTAGCGAAGGACCGTATGATTCAGCCACAATCGAAACTGTACGTGGCCGCAGCCGAACCAAGAAAAAGTCACTCAACGCCAAGAACAGTGCCCTTTCCATCACGACCACCGGCAACATGGGCTCTGGAATTGAGCTTAGACGCAAGAATGCGATTAATGAAGCAACTCCCGGCTCAGTTGCAAATAGCCATATAGCCCGCAGGGACTTTTCGTTGAATGAACCTGCTCCAAAAACTCCGACTATGAACAATCATGGGTTCTTCGAACTGCCAGCATCCGATCAGCGCAACTTTGGCTTGCTTGTGCTACTATATTTTCTGCAAGGCGTACCCATGGGACTTGCGACAGGCTCAGTGCCATTTTTGCTCAAGAATCACATGTCATACAGCCAGATCGGTATCTTTAGCTTGGCGTCATACCCTTATTCGCTCAAGCTCTTTTGGAGCCCCATTGTTGATGCGTGTTGGAGTCCCAAGCTCGGCCGTCGCAAGAGTTGGATCTTGCCTATTCAAATGCTATCTGGTATTGGAATGTTGTGGCTTGGATCTACAGTCGAGGACATGATGACAGGCATCGGAAAGTCCGGTGGTCCAACAGTATGGAGTTTCACTGGATGGTGGTTCTTTTTAGTTCTGATGTGCGCTACTCAGGACATTGCTGTCGATGGCTGGGCTTTGACACTCCTGACGCCGGGAAACGTGTCCTACGCTTCTACAGCGCAGACAGTCGGTTTAACTGCCGGTCAATTTTTGTCATACACGGTATTCCTGGCTCTGAATTCGAGCGAATTTGCCAACCGCTGGTTCCGTGCTGTACCTAGCAATGAAGGTCTTGTGACATTAAGCGGGTACCTTGGCTTCTGGGGTTGGACTTATCTCTTGGTCACTCTAGGTCTAGGACTTTTGAAGAAGGAAGAACGCACTCGTAATGAGGATGGTATTTGGGATGTATACCGAATTATGTGGGGTGTTCTCAAGCTGCGCAACATCCAAACCATTATTGTAGTGCATTTGATTGCCAAAATTGGGTTCCAAGCTAACGATGCAGTTACAAACCTGAAGCTTCTGGATAAAGGCTTTGGCAAGGAAAACATGGCACTCACGGTTCTTATTGATTTTCCTTTCGAGATTGGCCTGGGCTACTATGCAGGAAAATGGTCTCAGGAATATACACCAATGCGTTTGTGGTGCTGGGCATTCATGGGTCGGCTGTTAGCTGCAGTTATGGCCCAAATCACTATTAGCATATTTCCCGATACTGGTGTTGAGCCATGGTACATGCTTGTGGTTATTCTGGAGCACATCTTTTCGACGTTTACGAATACGGTGATGTTCGTGGCTATTTCGGCCTTCCATGCACGTGTGGCTGATCCTGTGATTGGTGGTACATACATGACTCTTCTGGCAACGTGAGTTCCGTGATTCTCTTTTTCTTGACTGGAGGCTTGCATAGGCTTTTGTTTCGAGTGTCACTAACTTAACCATTATGATTAGTGTTTGTAACCTGGGTGGTACTTTCCCCCGGTTCTTCATCCTCAGTCTGGTCGATACTTTTACTGTGGCTACATGCCATCCGCCTACTTCTTTGTCTACGGTTGAAGCAGCGGCTTTGGGGAAAAAGCTTATCACAAAACCTTTTTCATGCGCTTTGCAGGCTGACAAAGAGCTTTGTATAGCTGGTGGCGGTGCTTGCGAGATTGAACAAGATGGCTATTACTTGGTCAATATGATGTGTGTGTTGTTTGGGCTTTTTACATTTGTATATTTTATCCGGCCACGCGTTTTGTACCTCCAGAGTTTGCCTCTTCGTGCATGGCGACTAGTCGCAGGCATGAACAAAGAGTAACTCTAAAAGAGGCGGAATGATGGAGTAGAATGGGGAAGAGTTTGGGTTTTCCCTCAAACGTATGAGGAGGCCAATTTATTTGCATATTGGAATAATCTTTTAGGTGAGAGAAGTATACTGATATTATATTATGTGTGCTGGCTACATATGTAAGGTAAGTATCTACGGAGACATAGGGTCTTGTGGATCGTGTTGCCGTCTGTCTTGTAACGGGTTGCTAAAAGGGATATGGCCTGCGAATGACTTGGATGGATGCCGATATTTAAAGCGCGAAGTAGATGTATTTCTATGATGTAGTTCGAGAAGATAATATGTAAATTGATGCGACTGCGTTATGACTAACAGCATGTTAGTAGTTAAATTTGCTCTGATGTCTAAGACATGACGATTCCCTTTCCTCTATTCACATAATGTGCATGGTACTTGATCAATTTTCAAATTTGCGCGCATTTTGATGCGCAAGGCGGAGATTTTTTTTTCTTCATATTCTGCTTGCCCTGTCACTTTTTAGCAGCAGGCTGTCTAGATGATGTTCTTGGTGATTTTCGTCTGGGACCTTCTTCTACTTCGTCACTTGTAGCATCTGCCGCTAGTACTTTTTCTGATGGGATAGCGTTTTCTGAGGCACCCTCATCTTCATCGCTGACCGAGACAGTTTGTTCCTCCTCTTCGCTGAAGCCCTTGAAGTCATCTTCCACACTTTCTTCGTTTGTAGTACCTTCTTTATTGGTCTCGCTGTGATCTCTCTTCCGCTTGCGGGGCATTTCGCCCAGCTTGCCATCACGATCTTTGATAGTAGATTCCTCGACATCTTCATCTTTTGGACAAGGAGTGAACCAAGGAATGCGTCCTCTCAAGAAGTCCTGAATGACAATACGAGCAACACCATCAAGATCAGGCTCGCCTCCCTTGAGAAGACGACCACTCTTTCGGGCAATAAGCTCCAACAGCTCAATGTGTGTGTTCCATCCACTAAGCTCATATGTGCGTTCGATATGATGGCGTTTGCACTTGGCAAGCAAGGCTGGCAGATATTGTTCAGGGTTTTCGACATTTTCGACCCGTACAACGCCACGAAGAAGAATATCCTCGGGAGTATCAGTCATACTGGGAGGGACAATACCGGGACAATCAATCATACTAATACGCTTCATTAAAGAAACATATTGCCAAACTTTAGTTGAACCTGGAATAGGAGCAGTAACACAAGTCTTCTTAGCACGAAGGGTGTTGATGATACTAGACTTGCCGACATTAGGGTACCCAATCATGCCCACGGCAATTTCTTTTCTGTCTTTGGAATGTAGAGTGGAAAATTGACGGAGAAGGGAAATAAGTGATCCCTTGCCAAATGAGTTTGTGATCGATGCATGGAATGCAAGAGTTGGTGCATCTTTTGATAGTCGACGAACCCAGGCAGCCTAGACATGAATTAATTAGCTAAGAACGTGTGCTTATACATAGTCAAAATGTCTAGTAATGAAAATGTGTGGACCAAGACTAAGAATGTCATCGGGAAAAAAAGAGTTTCCACCAAGGGAAATGATGACATTCAACTCAATATGAGCCACAGACATCCTCCGGGCACACTCCAAAACGGAGCATACTAGCCCGACCAGCAGAACGCTGGAGAGCAGTGGAGGTGTATATTTGATTTGCCCAAAGTGTAACAGACCCCTTCCATTGAACCATAAACGGCTGCAACATGAAGATGCGGATGAGATCCTGACAAAACTATTGGGCATTGGATGTTGATTGAATTTCAGGTTTTTTTTTGAAGGGGAGAGGGGGGGGGGGGGTAATCAAGGCGACATTCAATAGTAGCCATGCACGAATGTTTAGGTAACTTACAGCAACGGTAGTAGGAATGAGATCAGTCTTGTTCAACAAGAATATCAAGTGCTTGTGCTTGGCTTCATTCTTGAGATACTTTTCGACGCTTCTGCATCTGGTACCTTCCGGGTCACGAGCGTCAAGGACATGGATAACGACATCTGAACTATCCAATACCTTGTATAATTCGTTCCAGATGCGTTTAGACTGACCTTTTGAGAAAACATGCTCACGAGCAATCTTTACTGAATCATCCTCAGGGTCGTTAGGATTGCCACTGAGTAGACGATCTTGCTCAAGTTGCTCCTCATACGAGTCAAGGGTTTTCTCAGCTTCATCAACGAAGTCATCCAAAGTACTAGAATTAATCGTCACGCGTTTCCGCTGAGCCTTAGGACCAAAGACATCAGAAAACGGGGTGCTTTCAACAGTCATTTTGGCCTTGTGTTGCTTTAATCCATTGACACCATCACCATCGCGGATAAGAGTCATGGGGAGAGTGTTTCGTCTCAAAAGAACACTATACGGATCATCTGCCCTCTCTGTCATTGCCGCACGGAAGGCTTGTAAGGATTCTTGCGAAATAACTCGAGTGTTGCTGAACCATTTCCGGTTAGGTTCAATCAATGCTTTTGGTACTTCCCTGCTTTGAAAGGCAGCGGCTACGACGACCTCGCCCTTTGCATTGTGTTGTGATTTCCCTTCTTTATACATGTTGAGCTGCTTTACCCGCTTCGTATCGCTATGAAGATGAAAATTAGCGCGTTGTTAAGAAAGCAGAGATAGTATTGGTTGTATCTTACCGGTAGAAATTTTCACCTTTGACACGCACATTGGCCATGCCATCGGTTGACTTGCCCTCCTGTTAATCATGGCGGTTAGAAGGTGTAGTCCGTGGAAGGCAAGAAGTGCCAAACTTACTCGGACTCGTCTGCTTGACTCCTTCTTTCTGTTGCCCATGATTACGGGTTGCGCTGTGATATTTAGATAAAAGTATTCAATAATTAAAAGGAACGTAAAGAAATAAAATGGGTATCGTGTGGTACTGAACGCAGTGGGAGAAAGAAGAGGAAAAAAGAAGAGGAAAAGAGAAGAATAGAAAGAATTGCAAGTCGGAATAAGGACTGGTTGGTGAAAAGTTGAGAGGAAGGGCAAAGCAAGAAGAAAGAAAACTCAATGGGAGAGAATGTTGAGGAAAGATTAAGGATCAAACTTTTTTCTTTTCTTTCTGCCGGATTACTCCACTAAAGATTATTTGGCGGTGAGAAAGAGATGCTTTCCACCATTAGTATTTATGTGGGGTCGACTGATTCCAGACCAATCATATCTCAATTCGACAGCAATTCTTGATGGATGGATTTTGCTGGGAAATAAACGTGTGAGGAAAGATATCGTCACGAACAAAAGTCAGGGACTCTCTTTGCTTTCTAGGCAACAAGTACAACCTCAGAATCTCTTTGAGTCACTCGGGCCGCACATTCTCTACTCTTCTACTTCTAGCCATTCATATATATCTACACTCTTTTTAAGATATATAATGACTTCCCAAACCTCCATGGTCCCTCTTCGTTTGATCCGTTTTCGGGCTACCATTCCATTTATCACAGCCCAGCGAGCCTTTGTCACGTCATCATCAGTTAGACAAACCGATAAGCCGCCTCCCGAATCCCCTGCTTTCATTTACGTGCCTACGCCCCCTCTATCCGAAACCGAAAAGCTACCCCGTGTGAGGGGTCATCTTCCTATACCACGAAACGTGTTTCCTCCGACAGAAGGAGATCGTAAGGTGACAGAAAGCTACATTCAGCAGACTGCCCCGGAACCTTCTAATGAATCCTCCATGATCCCAGCTAGAGACGGCTCTGCTGAAGAATGGCGAAGGAAAATGGCCGAAAAGCGACGTGAAAATCTGAGACAAGGTCTATCTGGACTCTGGCAACGCAAGAAAGCTCGGGACGATGAGGAGGAAAAAGCCAAAATCCGCAAGATTAAACGGGATAAGAGAGCTTCAGAAGCTAAAGAGCCGCGTTCTGAGGAATACACTCGTAGCACTGTTCTTAAGGCCACCGCTGAAGACACAGCTGTTTTACCCGATCCTCTACGTATGCAACGTGCTGAGCAGAGCCGTATTCGCACAAGTGAAATGCAGGCTCAACATCAGAATGCTCGTCGTGATCATTTAGTTGAACTATACATGAAGGCTTCTAAATTCATTGTCCACGAGGCCCAATTGCAACAAGAGGTCGATCGTATATTCTCAGAAACGTACTGGCCAGTCCAGCCTGGGTTCTATGAGGATGGTAACGCATGGGCTTCATGGGGCAACCCTTCCAGTGTTGAGAACATGCTCAATGATTACACAAACTCTGGCAACACTAGGCAGTTCACAAGCTCGAGAGCAGGCTCAACACACAACGCTATGCGACAGAAAGAGGTTGCCCAAGAGCTCATTGGTGGAAAGATTAACTAAATTAGATACGATACAACGTCCGCCACCTAATATCTTGATCTTCTTAATGTAAGACAAATTATAGGTTGCAGGACTAGTGTATATTCTAATGACATGGCCAAGAGACGGAAAGTATCTTGTCTATGTATTCATGTATTTTTATGTTGCCTTCATATCCTTTAATGGGCATTAAAATAGATCTGAGTTTCATTACTTTGCAAGACGTATTCGATTGATAGGGATGCCGAGAAATTGACATGATAAACTATGTACATATTTAACAATTGCTCTGAAATGTGGTATTACTGGATACAACGCCGATAATGCATCAAAGAAATCAAGCAAAAGATTATATATTGAAGACTTGGTAGTTTAAAAATGGAGCAACAACTAGTTTAGCAGGGAAATGTGAGCGGATGATAAAGTGTGAACAGAAACAACGACTAAGTCTATCTATCTATCACCGCTTTTCAACCAACAATACATGCATAGCAGCATAGGCTACTACAACAAAAGATGCTGCAAATACACCTAGCTTGGCAATATCAGACCAAACAGCGGTTGTGTCAAATCCGAATGAACTGAGAATGGCGGCACCAGGCACTGTAATGTTAATACCGTACTTCTTGTCTATCAATGTTATCTCTACCACTTCGTTGACAATGAGTGATTCAAAGCCATAGTGAAATATAGATAAAGACTGAAGCCATAAAGCAGTCTTTGGTATTGCGTCATGGTTTAGGAGGAGACCAGCAAACAGTAGGCTAAATAACATGACAAGACTGCCAATTAAGTTTGCCACACCGTGATCTTTGCATACGATACCAATGAACAAGCAAATGGATGCAGCAGCCAGATTGAATAAAACCAGAATCAATAGGAACTTGGCAAAATGGGAAAGGTCTGGAATAAGGCCAGTCATTGGGTACACGATTGAGCCCATCATAATAGGTGGAATAATTCTCAAAGGGACAATATCGAAGATTACTTTGGCCGCAAAATACGTGATAGGGGCATAGTATCCGTTAGCACGCTCTCTGACAAATAGAAGCCTCTCTTGAGCGAAAACGTTGAGGCTAGTAAGGGTACTGAAGCCAAAGAGAGCCAAGAGAAAAAAGAATAGGCCAAGACGATTCTGAAAGCCGGCAATGTCATCTGTAATGCCGTAAAACAAGAATCCGGAAAGGACGGCAAGCAAAATTGCGATGGCATAATGGGTGAGCATGAGCATTGGGTTGCGGTAAAGATTCTTCCATGTACGTCGAGAAAGAATAACAAATTGCGACACATATCCGATACGAGGATAGCCACTTCCAAGAACAGAATTATGAGGTAAATCACCACCGAAAGCATTATCACCATTGGCGGCCTGAGCAGCAGTGACGGCATTTGCAGTTTCCTGTATGTTTTGTTGGGCTATAGTCGAAAATCTAAAGCTTTGAACAAGGCTTTCTAGTTCCGTTACTTGATTAGCAGGCGGGGGCAGGTCGTCAAGCTGGTCAATGTCGTTTGAGCTGCTCTGGCTTGCGGACTGTGAATCATGAACTTCCACTGTTCCGGCGGAAATATTATGAGTAGTCTTGTGGCGAGTAAAAAGCTCTCGATCCTGCCGAAATCGTAACGAGTTTTGGCGCTCACGATTACAAGACGGCAGTAAACGGCCGTTGCTTTGATCATCGGTATTGCGTAGTGCTTGACCCACGGCTGACTTCCTAGTGCTTAGGCTGTTAGGCTCAATGGTAGTTGCGTCTAGGCTAGGACCGACACTTGAATCAGAGGTTAATTCGGAGCTGTTAAGAAAGGTATTGGCAGCATGCATAGTGAGATCAACAACATAATCCGCAATGTTAAATCCAGGAGGGCAAGTGTAGCCAAGGTTGTCGAAGTAGCTTTGGCATTTTGAGAAAGAACCGGAAAATACAACCTGTCCGTGGGCGAGGAGGATGAGACGATCAAATAATGCAACAATATTAGAACGTGGCTGGTGGATGGTGAAAACAACGGTACGGTTGTATGTCTTGGCTAGAGTAACTAGGCATTCAACGACATTGAATGCGTTGTATGCGTCAAGGCCACTAGTTGGTTCATCGAGAAACAAAATAGAGGGACTAGTAACCAGTTCACAGGCAATACCAACGCGACGCTTTTCACCGCCAGATATGCCACGTCCCTTGCCTTCATCCGAGCCGATCAGTGAATCGCGGATATGGTAGATTCCAAGTTGCTTTTCAACTTCCATGACCCTTTGTTCCTTAGAAAGCTGGCTCATATCTCGTGGTAGACGAAGAAGAGCACTATTCATGATGGTCTCATGAACGGTCAAGGTTGGAAGCATTGTATCTTCTTGATCAACAAAGCCTATGCATTGCTTGTAACTTGAGTTGTCAACCTTTTCGCCGTTAACTAGCAAGTTGCCAGTAACAGTACCGCGTTTATTCTTGCACGCTAGTATGTCAAGAAATGTTGTTTTTCCAGCCCCAGACGCGCCCATTATAGCTGTAATTTCTCCAGGCTTGGAGATTCCTTGAATATTGCTGAGGATTTGTTTCCCATCAATCATGTATGAGATGTTTTCAAACATAAGTGCAACAGGTTTGTGGTCCACCATGAGCTTGGAAGTTTCGTCGTCGGATTCCTCGAGTCGGATTAAGCCGTACTGCAAATTGCGCCGAGAAAGATACCATAGACCCAGAATTATAATTACCAGGAATAATGATGTAGCCGCAATAACTGTTGCGATAAGCGGCGTGTTGATAGTCTTCACAGGAGGCTCATATCCTGGTATCTCGGTGTGATACAAGCATTCTCCGGAGCTGCAGGACAGGAAAATGCTGCTATCGCCAATAAGATTTTGAATCAGCTCATCCATGGCTGGCTCTTTGAATTCACAGTTTCTAGGCCCCCCAATTGTTGCGAGCACTGAAACTGTGCTGGTCCTCGGACACCTTCATCTAAGAACTCGCTGATATCGAGAGACCCATCCTGGCCACACATCATTCGATCCGGAATGCAACTGCACTTGATCTTGGGACAAGCATAGGATGTTTTGTTGGTAGATTCGGAGAATTCGGCATTTGACGTGCAATCAGTAAGATCGCAATAGAAGGACTCGGTTTCATCAACCCAGACTATAGACGAGCGATGAGCGAATTAGCAACATGACGAAAATATCTAGAAACGCGCAACGCAGATACAAAATACTTTTCACTTACACTGAAATTGGCAAACAGCTTCTTCTTTCTCACACGTAAACGTGACCTGGGGTTTACGCTCACCCAGAAGATTCTTAATTTTTTTGTTCGTGACATCGCACATCTGATAGTTGTTCTTGACTAAATCTCCACTTGCGTAGCAGATACCGCCATCTCCCTCAGGCATTAAGGCATTACACGCCGTATCAGATGTACACATATTGCAGTTGATGCCTGTCCATCCATCGTCGCATTCGCAAGTCGTTTTATTTGATCGCATGGGTCTATCTTTCCCTCGGGCAAGGGAGCCACACACTATAACGCGATGTCAGATTAGAAACAAAATATTGGATTCCGTAAACTTCGAGTTCCAAATAGTTAGATGGTTAGAGGGGAGCTCACGAGGTTCAAGACAATCTTCTCCACCGAACCCATGTGGGCAGTCACATTTGCCGTTGAATTCGTTACAGGTTCCATATTGTGCACAGGTATTCGAAGGTAGGAGACAATTGAAACTAGGTGGTAGGAAAATGTCAGCCAACAAGACATCAAAGATATCGCGTTATAGTTTGGTTAAGAGCATACCAAGGGGGGCACTCATTTGGGGCAATTTGCATCAAAGCCATCTGAGCATGCAACATCTCGGCGGTGGAGTACGTTTTTGCATGCGTCATTGAGCTAGAAATCATGCCCCAGGCGACGAGTGCCTTGAGCGCATAACTGACCATACTTGTTGAATAATTAGCGCGTATTTGGGAAGTATCGTAATGGATTATCTTTAGGAGTAAAAATCAGATGTATGATATGAATTTGACACGATGAAGGTCGGGAAAGCGATGGGAAAAACTGTTGAGAGAACGAGGAAAGCTAAACACGTCTTGTTGTAACTGGTTTAAAGCCGACGGAAGAATGAAACTATTGGTATATTGGAGCTTTGACTATTATGAGGGCCCACTTTTCTTCCGTCATTGCCACTGTATGGATTGAGATGAGACTGACGTGACGACGAATGGGGCAAGGCTAGCATTCTGTTTTAACGTCATGGTTGATTGGCTTAATGCTATCCAAGCTGGCCCAAGGCTATCAAAGGATTGAACAATAATTACATCTTGAATCTCGAATATATATATTTTTTTCCCTTTCTTTTTATTTTTTTATTTTTTATTATTAATTTTTTTTCAGAGAAGTCAGGCGTTTTCTAGAAACGAGACAGAAAATAAAACTAAGCCTTGTGCGCGTTGACTATGGGCGCCTCTGTTTCTACTACTGCTTCGCATGCTAGGCAACAGGCAACACGAAAGCTACCGACAAGCCGCACAGCTGTTAGAAGCAAAGCAGTCATTAATACAACTTCGATGGTTCAAGGTACATAAAAGTCAGGTTTTCAACGTTGGTGCGTCTGTTATATGCTGACAAGTGAGCATATTCAAAATCAAAAGACCAAATATCAAATTCAGGATCACGACTTTCAGAACGACTTTACGAAATCGGCATTGTAAAAACACCAACACCTCATCCTGGAAATGCTATCGACATCCCCGCCGAGATACTAAACAAACATACACTAATTGCATCACGGAGCAGAAGTATCATACGAGAGACGGCGAAGAGACGGCTCGACATCCAGAAAGAGATGCGACATCAATCATCAGACGCGAGTACAGAACCAAAATGTTTAACAGCGGAAGAAATCATGAACCGCATGGGTACAAGAACAGACTCACTTGGGGAAAAGATCAATGAGTCCATGATCTCAAAGATTTGATAGAGACGACTACCAGGCATTTGTCTTTCCCAAATTATTCATGCCAGTACTGCATAATTCAATCATACAAACTTCATAGTCAAAAACTTAAGTCAAATGCCAATCCATTAGTTGAATATTGAAGTCAATTCGCATTATTTTCTAAACTCTTGGTATTGCCCCCATATGCCAATGGTGATATAATTGCTTTCAATATGCTTTTGACAGGTATAAAGGCCTCAACCAGGTTCTAGGAGGTCAATCCTAGGCATCCACTGATTGTCCTTGAAAGAAAGTTCAATGTGGTTACTGAGATTATTTCGTTTCTATGGCATTCATAAGGGTCTTTCGTTCTTTTATTCTTTTTTTGACTCTTTCCTGGATTTTGACAATAGGCCATGGAGCCTTGAAGGTCGTACCGAATCAACTTTGATGATAATCTCGTCGTCGACTCGCCCCATGTTTCACGACAACTTTTGTGATCGCCAACTGATCTAGCCGGCGGGAGACAAGCTCAATTCGGGGTCAATCTTTGGAAGTGTTGGCCTCAAAAACCCACGGACTGTTTTCGTCAGCTGCGAACATTTGCGCGAACTCTACGTCATTTGCACTGATAATCCCAAGGAAAGTGACCAGCTGGTCTACACCGTAGTCCACTTTCGGGGCGCATCATCTACATGTAAAGCGAATCCTTAGGACTTCACGTCGAAGTGGCTAACTGCAACCCTTTCTACTCCTCTTCAGCACTCTCTATGGTATCACATTTGCGCGTTACTCCCTTTTTACTATCCGCAATATTCTCATATTTTTACTGACTGCCATTTTTTGGCTTTTGGCTTTTGGCTTTGCTCTATCTGTTGCTCGCCATCTCCCACATTATTGTCCATTCTATTGTTTTACTCAATTCATTTTAGACATCGACCTGACCCCCAAGATGGGCCCGCGCAAAAGTGAACATAGCGACGAGAAGCGTCGCGTACCAAAATTCTCATCCAAATGTAATCATGGATTGAAGAAAACAAGGAAAGGTGGCTAACTGTGAGGCACACTCAATACTCCGCAACATCCGATACGCGCGCCAACCCAAATCCTGCTTACCTGTTAAGATCAGGCTGGACGGGGTTCTGCGGAAGTAAAACAGGGAACAAAAGGGCGTTAGTGAAATACAAGAATAAACAGCGAAGATGTGGAGGTTACACAAAGAGATGTAATCTTAAGATCAAGAGAACCCCAATGGTACAGACAGCGGGACAAAGCAGATTAAATACATGAAGGAAAAGACAACTACAAACAAAACTATTAGCAAATTAGAATTTCAAACAAAATGTTATACCTAACTGGATGACGGAGTCGGACAACAGGGACTGCACGTATCCAGATGACCAATGCCATACAATCGATATAATGCCAGGGACAGGCGGAAACAGGTAAAGGGATACGAGAACACAGAATAATAAATATATACAGAAAGCTAACGTACATGATAAGCATGCGCACCAAAAATCTGATAACATTACTTTCTTCCATTTGATAAACCAATTCGCAACCATTAAATATTCCTCAACCAAATAACAAAAGTATTATATATACTTCTTGATGTTTAAGCCCTTCAAAATGACTGAAAGTTATGTCACCGACATAGGAAGCGGACTGTCATAAGTCACGTCGCCGGCGCAATGTTATTCAATCTCAGCATGACTGGATCCCCAAATGACGAAAACTATCTGATCTAGAAGAACAGGCCACTGTACAGTTTATTATCAACCTGGGTTCGCGAGAACTTTCCCCACGATCTTGTGCTGTCGAAAAAAATGGCTAATGGACTCCTTGTCGACCGCGACGCGTCACCTATTGGTAAACGATGGGCTTTGGACTTCGTCAAGCGACAACTAGACCTCAAGAGGCGGTTTAATTGTAGATACGACTATCAAAGAGCCAAGTGCGAAGATCCTACTATCATTTGCGTTTGGTTCAAGCTAGTGGAGGACACAATCGCCAAGTATGTCATTATATTCTGAGATAATTACAACTTTGATGAGACTGGGTTTATGATGAGCCTAATTGCATGTGGATTGGTTGTCACGGGCGCAGAAAGACGTGGAAAGGCGAAGTTAGTACAGCCTGGGAACCGGGAATTGGTCACTGTCATGTAGGCGATCAATGCCGAAGGCTGGGTTATCGTGCTGTTCATTGTAGTTGCAGACCGATATCACCTTGTCAAAGCAATCTTCCGGGGATATTTGGCCATTGCGACAACCCACGATGACTGGATAGATAGTGAGAAAGTCTTCTAGTGGCTTTATAACTTTGATCAGCATACAAAGGCACGATCTAGTGGTCGCTATCGCCTTTTGATCTTCGACGGTCATGAAAGCCACCACTCGGTTGACTTTGAGAAACACTGCAAGGATAGTAACATTATAGCACTTTGTCTGCCATCTCATCTCATCTCATACACTCAACCTGATACAGTTCAAGGCTCAAAAGAAACCTCATTGTAATCCAGCCTCTTGACATTGGTTGCTTTGAATCTCCCAAGAAGGCATAAAGTCAAGAAATCGAGCATCTGATTAGCTGTTCGATAACCCACGTTTCCAATACAGACTTCTTTGCAGCAATCTATGCTGCCCATCAAGCCACTATGCCGGAAAAGGATATCAGGGAAAGATTTCGAGGAGCTGGTATTGTTCTTTTAAATCCCGAAAGTGTCATCTCTAAGCTTAATGTGCGGCTACAGACCCCGACACCGCTTGAGGAGGAGGCTAGCCTTCCCGACTCTTGGATTCCCAAGACACTAAAGACAGTACATGAAGCCACTTCCCAATCTGAATACTTTGTAAGACGAATCAGACAGCATTAAAGTAGCTCTCCAGCACCCATTCTTGAGGCGCCCAAGTCATTTCCTAAGAGAACAAAGGCAATAATGCATCAAATGACATTGTTGCAGTCTGAGAACCAGACCCTTCGACAGTCAAATGAGACATTTAGCAAGAGGCGCAAAGCGAAAGGAAAGGAATAAGGAATAAGCAATACAAATTACAGCAACAATGTCTGTAGACAATGGTAGGTAGGCAATTGATGAAAAGAGCTTTAATACACAGATAGAGGAGGAACTTTCAAGAAGTGGTGATCGAGGAGGGTCAAGGCTAGTCAATGTGAAGCAATGTAGGACATATGGCAGAGTTGGCCTTAATGCAAGAACATCGCAGATAGTTTCTGCAATGTTTATAGAAGAACATAGCACCTAGTTTCAGTTGATTAGATGGTTCGTTGTGTTTTCATGCCATGTTTTGTCTTGAATGTTGATTTTTTTGGTACGCGTGCTTATCATGTACGTTATGTTATGTATTGCGGTTTAGTACTGGACATAGAAGGTGGCGAAGCAGAGCGGGAACATAGGGTAGTTCAACCCACACAGCATCTTAAGTTTTTGATCAGACAATCGATTAATAAAGATTCTATACGTTAAACAGCATCGCGTCTTATATCCGTCACAAACCAGAAAAAAAAAAGCTAGTGCCAGCCTACCATATTTCATCGGAAGAATCGAGTGTACACGACAAATCGACGGAATACTATACAGATGCCCGTGTTGAAGACACAAGAAACCGATATACCACAACTCAGAATAGCCAGCGAACAATGAAAACCTTCGCCACCTCTTTAGGACGGACAAGCTACGATGGGAACTGGGGCCTTCACAGATTTTGGAAATACCAAATGCAGGCGGCCCTAGACTTATAGGAGAACCTGAGCGAAATGAAGAAAACCTCGCTCATCTTGATGTCCTTCAGCACCCAAGCCAGTAAAGGGATCAGTGGGAAACTGGCAGAACTAAGGAAAAAAACAAGACGCCGTGGAAGATGAGGCATGGACAAACTCCGACAACCGGTTCGACTATCCAGGGCATATAGATGGAGCCTGCACAAAACTCAATTACCTTAAGCGAAGAGGGGAAGCATACAAATGATATGTGCAAGAATTTTCGAACTTGTTGAGCAGGAGCAGCACCAACACAAAAACGAGGGTGTGGCATGTTTACATTCACAAGTCGCCCAATTCAACTCTAAAAGCTTTTCCGGCATATTTAGTCGATCGATGACGACGATACCTATTAAACGCAGTTGGAAGCACCGTGACGGACCCATTGCGCATTTTTTAAAAGTAAGATGACTGTCCTCGCCATCGTCGGCCAACAAATTTTGAATATCGAATAAACCTTTCGTGCGCGCAGGAGGAAGTTTTTGACCATGAATAACTAAACAAGACTATCACCGAACTACCTAGAAATAGCACCACTAAATTCGTATCAACTAGCAGATTCGATTAATGTTTTTTTTCTCGAAGGCGCATCGCCCGCCCACAACGAGCAGCGACGAGCTGCCTCGCAAGCCGTCAGCCAGCCACCTGCAGGAGGTTGACGTTGACGTTGGCGATAAACACACAACAACTCCCTACATCGAAACGAGACTGAGGTATCTTTTTATCAAGAACTTGCCAAAACCATCCTCAAAACTTTTTTAAATCATACCATTCGCCTTTTTACGACGACAGCTATCCAACACACTTGAATGCATTTGGCGTACCTTCTGCGCGATTATTTAGATCCAGAACCCCGTTTTGACATCGGTGTCAACCCAATATTCGACGATCGAGAAAGTTTTTCGCATGCACAAAAAAATTTTTTCATTCATCGATAACTCGACGAAAACCATCGAAAAAGAAATCTCGAAAATAACACCGTCGAGTTCGTAACATCGAGTACATTAGATCTATATATTTTTTACATTGGCGCATCGAGCGCGCACGCCCAACAGCGACGAGCCACCGCAGCTGCCTTCGTTCACCCCCCTGCAAGAGTGTGAAGTTGGCAATAAACACACCTTTTCCTCCTCTCCCCCTAACCTCGACCCTAAGAGGTTCAGGCCGGAGTTTAACATTGAGGCCAGCGCCAACGAACAGCCCTCATAACCGAGATGGCACTTTTGTGCCTGAATTTCCTAATAATGGATAACCACAATTGGGCGAGTGTAAATCGGTTTTCTCCAGAAACAGGCTTGGCTAGAAGACCAAGTTCACGACGAAAATCACGAACAACAACTCTTATTGCCCTGCAGCGAGATAAACGACACAACAATGACAACACGAGTTTATGGCACCTTTTTGTCCATAACTCGACCAATTCCATCAAAAAATCTTTCAAAATGCCATCATTCGATTTCTTACGACGAACTGCATCGAACGCATTTTGATGCACCGTGACGGACTTTCTGCGCGTCTTTTTACAGCCAGAAAACCGTTTTTGACGTCGTCGTCAACCCCTTTTTTGAGGATCGAGAAAATTTTTCTCGATCACGAAAACCCAATCCCGCACTAAAATCGAGTTTTCGTTCATCGATAACTCGACGAAAATGTGAAGGGACAAGGTCAAAAAACGAAGAAGTACTCGTTGAATGATGTTCAAAACTGTCTTTAATTGTGAAGTTGGGTTGTTACTAGAAATCTAAACTAGACCGCTGGGCATGATCACCTATTTATCTTTTCCTCTCCATCATGTCTGTTCCTTAGGATCACATGTCTGATTGTCGTCATTCGGGATCTTTGACCTACACTCGTCCGCGTGATGTCTTGAGTGATGACACTATTGATCAATAGTGTGCGCTCTGTCTTTAGCGAACAAACTATTGATTAATAGTGTGCAATCATGCATCAGCGCGCGTGATACCTTTAGCGAACACACTATTGATTAATAGTGTGCGCTTTGATCGTTAGTGCATT
Organism: Ceratocystis albifundus; assembly: GCA_002742255.2. Classification (NCBI taxonomy): domain Eukaryota; kingdom Fungi; phylum Ascomycota; class Sordariomycetes; order Microascales; family Ceratocystidaceae; genus Ceratocystis; species Ceratocystis albifundus. The sequence continues at coordinate 886,201 of MAOA02000035.1, read as the reverse complement.
CAGCTTCAAACCCTATCATGTCTCAGCCTGGATCAGTCCCCATGACTGATCCTCCCAGGGTCGTTCAACCCGTAACATCACCCCCTCCGTTTCTTCCGTGATGTAGGTCCCGTTGGAGCTACTGCGTAAGGTTCTCCAACATCGTCTCCGGTACCGTAAGTGTCTTCGAAGATTTGTAGTGCTTCCGTTTCTTCAAAGTCGTCTCGTGGCCTCCAATCAGCTTCAGCGTAGCCCTTCCACTTCACTAGTAGTTCTCTTCGTCGCCCTCTGCCCACACGTTTGGAGCGAGCCCGAAGTATGCGTTCAACCTCATATTCTGGCTCTCCGTATTCGTTTTCGATGATAGGCGGAGGTTGAGAGTCGTCTACTCGTTGTGACGGTAGCGGGTTAGTGGCGGCTCGCTTTAGTAGGTCCACGTTGAACCGGGGATGAATATTCGTGGGCACGTCGAGCTCCACTACTTGGGGTGATATAATCTTCGTGACTCGGTACTTTGCGTTCACCCATGAAAACTTCTTAGTTGGCTGTTCTGTCGTAATGTTCTTGAGTTTTAGCCAAACCAGATCTCCTACTTCGAAGCGGTCCTGGCTGCCGCGGGTTTTGTTTGCCTGCCGTTCCATTTCTTGTTGTCTGCTGGCCATGGAGGCTTGTGCCAAATCCCAACCTTCTCGTAATCGGTTAACAAACATGTCTGCCTCTTGTAGTCTGGTTCCTGTTGTAAATTCTGCAGGAACAACTTGTTCCACTGCGTCGACGTGGTAGCCGTGGGTAAGGTAAAACGGGCTTACACCCATAGACGTGTTCCTGTTGTTTATTGCCAGCATTGCGCCTGGCAGCAGTTGAGACCATTCGTACTGTGAGTAGGTCAGGAACGCTCGTAAGTAGGCCGACACTTCTTGGTTCATTCTTTCCGTGGCACCGTCTGTTTGAGGGTGGAAACTTGTCGATAGTCTCTGTTCGATGCCTACTAGCTTGCAAAGCTGGGTCCAAAATTCGCTTGTCCAGTTTGAACCTCGATCAGACGTCAAAGCTTTGGGGAATCCATGATGTTTCCAGTGACAATTGATGAACCTCTCAGCGCACGCGGGGGCTGTCATAGAGGTCATCGCTTCCAGTGTCACACCTCCAGTTAGTCGGTCGACAATAACCATCAAGTAACGAGGGTCTTGAGGATTCTTCGCGGGCAACTCAGTCATAAAGTCAATTCCTAATTCCATGTATGGCCTCTGTGGAATAGGCAGCGGCTTCAAAAAGCCCTTCTTCTGTTCACGCCAGACTTTGGAGCGTCCGCAGACATTGCAATTCGAACAAAAACGGCGTACATCTTTGGCTATTCCTTGCCAGTAATAGTTGCGAGAGAGAATCGCCAGTGTGCTGTCTCTTCCGGGATGGCCAGTGAGTACGGAATCGTGGGTGCGTTGAATCAGGGCCGTTCTCAGTGGTTCCCATTCTGGAATTAGTAATTTCTGGCGAAAAACCATCGCGCCTCTCTCGTCAAAGGTGCACTCTGCCAAGGATATACGCATCTTCGAGGAAATGCTCGGGGGAAGGTTTCTTTCTCCAGACTTCAGGGACGTATACATAATGTTAAAGTCTGGGTCGTGGCGACAACCTTCATTCCACAGTTCTTGAAGCTCCGTATCAACAAAGAGACCGTCTCCTGTTGGTACAACTTGGCTGTCTCGTGTCGTGCTGACTGGTGCAAGGGCAACTGTGCGGTCTTCGGGGAGCCATTCTTTCTTAATCAATGTGAAGACGCGAGACTTCAGGCGCTCATCTTGTTCGTTCTTGGGGGTGTCTTGCTCTCTTCGACTCAGAGCGTCTGCTTTCGTGTTCTTGCTACCCGGTCGGAACTCTAGGCGAAAGTTGTATTCCGACATCAGCTGAGCCCACCTGACTTGTCGTTCACAAAGCCTCTGTGAAGTCATGAAGTATTGTAGGTTCTTGTGGTCCGTAATAATTTTGAAGGGAGTGCCCAAGCTCTTAAGTTCGGCTCTCCATTCCTCCAGACATCGTATAATACCTAACAGTTCCTTGTCATGGATCTCGTAGTTGCTCTCAGCAGGAGACAGCTTCTTCGACAAAAAGGCAACCGGGCGCAGGTTTCCGTGATCATCATATTGGGACAACGTCCCGCCTAAGGCCCAGCCTGAGCAGTCGCATTCCACCACAGTGTCTCGGTCCTCATCCCACATGGCTAGCACCGGTGCTGCGATGAACTTCTCTTTCAGGATTTCAAATGCTTGTTGTTCAGCCTCACCCCAATTCCATGGTTCGTCTTTCTTCGTAAGGCGCGTTAATGGGGCGGATATTTTACTGAACGAGTCTATGAATTGCCGATAGAAGTTTGCGAAGCCCAAAAAGCTGCGTACGGCCTTGACGTTAGTTGGAGGGGCCCATTCGCGGATAGCAGCGACCTTTGCAGGGTCTACTTTGATACCTTGGCCTGCTTGTATAATGAAGCCAAGATACTTCGTTTCCTGTACGGCAAATTCGCACTTGTCGATATCCAGATGTAGTCCGCCTTCGTCCAACTTCTTCAACACCAGGTTTACCTTTTCCAGATGTTCTTCACGGCTGCCGTTCGTGTAAATCAATACGTCATCCAGGTATGCTGAGCAGAAATCGTAAAGGTATTCTTGCAAGGTGTTGTTAATGTACCGTTGGAATGTCGCTGGGGCTCCCGTAAGACCAAAGGGGCAAACTAGCCACTCGTATAGGCCAAAGCGTGTTCTGAAAGCTGTTTTCCATTCTTCACCTTCCTTAATCCTTATCTTGTGGAAGGCAGCACGAACATCGACTTTGGTAAAGTATCGTGCCTTGGCCAAGCTTCGTAGAGTTTCGCCGATCAGAGGGAGTGGGTAGCGGTCTTTCTCGGTAAGCGCATTGATACCTCGATAGTCAACGCAGAATCGTAGACCTCCTCCAGGCTTCCGTACAAACAGCACAGGGGCGCCTCCAGGGGAGCTACTAGCGCGTATCCAACCTTTGTCGAGATGTTCCGTTAGCGTTTTCCTCAAGACCAGCAGTTCTTCTCGCGACATGCTGTACAGTGGTCCCCAAGGGACCTCCGCTTCTATACCATTCCCGTCTTTCTTGAGGGGAATCGTGTGGTCAACTCCCGGCCGGCTCGGCGGTAAAACTTTGGAGTTGTCTTCCAGGAACAAGTGTGCGAATCCGTGTGCACTCCGTGGAAGTTTCTTCTTGATGTCCTCTAAGGTTGCGCAAGACTTGACTTCTAGAGCCTTGTTTATGTCGTACATCGACGCCGCAAAAACCTTTACTTTCTTGTCGGACCTTGCACTTCTTTTTATCTCAGCCGATAACACTGCGGCGAGAACTCCTTTGATAGTGCTTTTTCTCTCAAATCCTTGCCAATCTTTCTCATGAACGGTCAAGTGCTCATCTTGGAACGTAATGGTTTTCTCCTTGGCTGCGTATAAAACGTTGTTCTTTTCCATCCAAGGTTTCCCCAGGATCATGTCGTAGGCCAAGTTAGGGATTATGTATCCGTAGATGCGCTCTTTTCGTCCATCGATGTCTAGCTCGCACGTAGCTATTTCCGAAACCCAACGTGTCTTTTCATCTTTCTCTGCCAGCAGCAGCTCTCTTCTGGCGATTGGAATGCGCTGAAGTCTTCTTTTTCGGACAAGTGCTTCATTGAAGGCAGACATAACAAGACATCCACTATCCACGAATGCATCACAGTAAAACTGATTGTTTAAAAATGCATCAATTAAGAACGGTAAAGAATGTAGAGTCTTATCCACCTCCTCGATTTCCACTGCCAGACTTGAACGGACTTCCTCTTCACAACCTTGGGGGCGACTGTCACCAAGGTTTACGCATTTCCCTGGTCGCTTGACGAGCTAGCGACATGAGCTACTGTGGCCGTTGTAGGTGCGCGGGCGGCGCTGAAAGTGGGACATCGGAAGTAGCGGTGTCCAGTTCCCATGCATCTAAAGCAAGCATTTCTAGCCCTGGCTTGCTGGAGTTCTTCTTTACTTCTCCAAGGAGCACGCGGTTTGGACTTTCCTTGCGATGAAGCTGCACTCACGGCATTGACACCTGTCATGACGGTGTCTCCATCATTGTCTACCTTGTAAATTCGACTGGTAGTAGGCTCCGAGCTGTAAACAATGTTGCCATTCACCTTCGTAGCGTATCGTGTGGTGGTCTTGGTACGGTCGTTTGACTGGTACCCCTTCAGGCTCTCCACACGGTGAGCCACGACACTGACCGCCTCGACCCAGCCTCTGTAGTCGTCGTCAGGCAGGTCCGTCTGGGTCAGGTTAGCTTCCAAAGTCTCGTTGATGGCAGCACTCAGGTATGCTATGCGAGTGCTGTCATTCCATTTGGCCTTGGTGCAAAGGCCAAGCCGATACTCAAAATCAACCAGGAACGATCGAAACTTCTGGTTGGGCCCCATCTGCATGCTTTGCAGAATCTTGTTCGCCTGGAGGCCAGCGTCCTTGTCTGCGAACAGACGCTCAATGAAGTCGAGGAAGCTCCTCCAATCGTGGCCCATGGTCTCCCCTCTCAGAAACTCTTGTTGGACCAGTGGCCTGCGGGAAGAGGGGATGCTCTCGAGGATGCACATCGTTATAGCATCGGCCGGCTGTCCCACGTCCGCCTCCATTCTTGCTCGGGCCTTGAGCTGGCCGAAGAACAAGAGGAACGTTTCTGTCTTTCCGTCCCATTGTGGCCAGCTAGCGTAAATCTTGCGGGGTCCATTGTATTCCCCCGAGTGGGCGGGTGGCTGTGGAGCCACAGGCGCCGGCACCTGAGGGACGGGGAGCGGTTCTTGGACAGTTGGTTGAGGGGCACGCAACTGGGCTATGGCCTCGGTCAGGCTCATCAGTACTTGGGCGAGAGTGGGTTCCTCTCCATGAGCCTGAGGGGCGGGGGCAGGAGCTTGAGAGTATTCCTCTGGAACGATATCCATGTTCCCGTCGTTCATCATGGCTGCGTCTTGTATTGCGGAAGAGAAGGAGGCAGTTGAAAATGAATCTTGTGGGCTTGACGGTATGGAATCTTGAGGAATCCCGTATCGCATAAAACGAGGCAGAAGACTAGAGGTGTTGGCAAAAGAAAGGAAGAAAAGGAAGTAAGAGAAAATAAAATAAAAATGAACTTCACAATTAAATGTGAAGGGACAAGGTCAAAAAACGAAGAAGTACTCGTTGAATGATGTTCAAAACTGTCTTTAATTGTGAAGTTGGGTTGTTACTAGAAATCTAAACTAGACCGCTGGGCATGATCACCTATTTATCTTTTCCTCTCCATCATGTCTGTTCCTTAGGATCACATGTCTGATTGTCGTCATTCGGGATCTTTGACCTACACTCGTCCGCGTGATGTCTTGAGTGATGACACTATTGATCAATAGTGTGCGCTCTGTCTTTAGCGAACAAACTATTGATTAATAGTGTGCAATCATGCATCAGCGCGCGTGATACCTTTAGCGAACACACTATTGATTAATAGTGTGCGCTTTGATCGTTAGTGCATTCAGCTTCAAACCCTATCATGTCTCAGCCTGGATCAGTCCCCATGACTGATCCTCCCAGGGTCGTTCAACCCGTAACAGAAAAGTATCCAAAAAACTACAAAAAATACACCGTCGGATTTGTTGCAACGAGCAGATTCGACGCATCCAATTTTTTCGATGGCGCACCGCCCGCGCACACCGAGCAGCGACGAGCTGCCTCGCCTGCCCCTAGCCACGTCCCTGCACGAGGCTGAGGTAGGTGAGAAACACACCATCTCCTCCTCCCCTCCCATCCCGCACACCAAGCGGTTCAGGAGGGAATCAACCAATTCAGAGCGCGCCAACGACAAGCGCTCTGCCATCACCAACATGGCACTTTTGTGCCTAAACCTGCTGACTACAGAAGACAGCAGCTGGGCGAGCGTTAAGCTCGCCTTTCTCCAGAAATTGGCCTCACTAAACGACGAGAGCCAAGATGACGACCAGAGCGTGCAGCTCCTGTTGACTGGCCCCGAGCCAGTCGACACCACCATGACGGACGCCCTGCGAGGCCTCGAGGCTTCGATGCACAACACTCCGTCTTCCCCTCCACCCCCCGAGGTCCACGACGTGCCTGAGCGTTCAGGCATGAGTGCACCCCCCATCAAGCCCAGCACGTCTGGCAAAACCAACAAGGCGGCACCAACCGCCACCACAACAAGCAGCAAGCCAGCCTCGAGTGGCAAGGCTGCTGCCAAACCTACACCTGCTGCTGCTCCTGCACGCAGCAATAAAACTGCACTGCCAGCCTCGCCTTACAAGGCAGCTCTGTGCAGCAACCTCCCTCCCGCAACTGCCAACCAGCCCAAACCTGTCAGGGGGCAGATCAATCACAGGATGTAGATTCGCATGTATAACAGGACTTTCGATAGAGAGAGAAGACTAAACTAAAAGAGAGAGTGCAGAGGAGACCTGCTGCACTTAAGCAGAGGGCAGATGCGTCTGTGCACATACTTTGTGTGCGTGAGGGCTCAAGCCCCGACCACTTAACGTTCACACGTCTGGCAAAGCCTGTCTGGGTTCGCAGACCCTAACATCTGCCCCCCCTTCTCCTCCCCGAGCTCGGGGTGTGCCGAATCTATCTAACTATCTAATCGTCCGTCTAAATCCACTTGACTAAGCCCAATTCTTCTCGTTAAACTCACTCTCGTTGAAGCTCTGATCGTCGTAGAAACAAATCTAGTGCAACTGTGTCTTCCAATGCTTGAGCTGGCTCCCAAGTAGGACGCTGGTAGCCCACCCATTTTACCAAGTATTGCTCTGGCCTTGTTCTGCTAGCAGGGCGGTGCTCAAGAATTCTTTCCACCTCGTACTCCTCCACTCCATCCACTTCCACTGGCCCAGGTTCCAGCTCGTGTGTATCTTGTGAAGGGAAGGCATCGGAGCCAGCTGGTTTCAACCTATCTGCGTGGAATACGTCGTGACCGGGTGCTCCACGGAGATCTAAGCGGTAAGTGTGGGATCCCAATGCCTCCAGGACTTGGACCTTTTGGAAACGGGCGCGGAGCTTCCGACCAGGACCTTCTTGCTGTTGGGCGTGCGAGCTCTTCGAGACCCAAACCCAGTCTCCTGGTTGATAGTGTCTATGTGGGAGTCTTCTGCGGTTGGCTTGCTCTTCCATTGTCACTTTGGCGTTCGTAAGTGCGCTCTTGGCCCACTCAGCCTGGTTTCTCAGGCTCTCCAAGATGCGGGCGGCTTGAGCAATGGGACTGTTATTGCTGCGCGTGGGGGTAGGGAGCGAGTTGACTGCTGAGGGAACCAACTCCACCACCTCAGGGTCGTAACCGTGGCAGAGAGCAAAAGGGGACGTTTCCGTGGAAGAACCTGTGGCGGCATTCAGTGCAAACTCGACAAACGGGAGGCAGGATAACCAGTCTGTCTTAGAGTAGAGTAGCTTGGTTAACTTGGTTTTGATATCACCGTTTACTCGTTCCGTCGCTCCGTTCGTTTGGGGTGATACGCGGTGGAGAGTCGACGGTTCACGTTTAGCCCTTGGCACAGCTGCTTCCAGAAGGCGCCTGCGAACTGGCGATCAGACGTGATTGATCGTGGAAGCCCGTGGCGAGGGTAATATCCTTCCAGGAAGCGTTGTGCCAAGTAAGGAACCTCCATCGAGGTACAGGCGATCAGTATGCTTCCCTTCGACAGGTGGTCTACTATCGTCATGATGTAACGGTAACTGAGGCCGTTCTTTTCCACTGGGGGAAGGGGGCCAACCATGTCCAGGCCGATGTCTTGCCATATGCGATCAGGCACACTGAGGCTCTTGAGGAGACCCTGTTTTAGCTGGCGGCGAGCGTTCACTCCGCTACAAAGTTCGCAGTTGTGTCACGGACAGGCAGAGGGTTGGTAAACAAGGACGAGGAACAGACAGACAGAGTAGAACAGAAGGCTATGTCCTCAGACGAATAGCGTAACGGTGAACAGAAATATATAACAGGAGGCTAGGTCCGCAGACGGCTAGCGTAACAGGAGACAGAAGTATAACAGAAGGCTAGGTCCGCAGACAGCTAGCGTAACAGGCAGGGCAGAAGTATAACAGAAGGCTAGGTCCGCAGACAGCTAGCGTAACAGGCAGGGCAGAAGACAGGAGACAGAAGATAGAGACGAGGACGTTGCTTGAGGAGCAACTCTAACTCAACAGGAAAGGTGGAAGTCGACCGTCTTATATATCCATAAAGGCGGTGACTGGCAATGGCTATCTACATACAGGAATGTCTATCAACATACAGGAATGTGTATCTACATACAGGAATGGCAGAATGTTACGGAATAGGCAAAGGCCTAGAACAGAGGAATGTTGGAGATTAAGGGACGCAGTTAGTAAGGAGTAGTGAGTCAGGCTCTGACCTCGCTAACCCTTTGCAGTCGCACTAGCGTATCGCGAGCAGCGATCCGTGACAGTACCCCCTCTTTACGGCAGAGCTCCGTCGATGCCGAGGTTCTGGAGGTTGTGGCTTCCCGGCTTGATGACAGCGTGCTAAGGGCCAGGCTTGTCTGGGTACCGTCGATGGAAATTGTCCACCAGCTGCTTCGCATTTGTCAAGTATTCCGCAGGTTCGGTCGTCGGGTCATCGTAACCTGTCCATCGGACAACATACTTCAAGCGCGGGCGGCGGCCACGGCCACGGCCACGTCGTTCCCAGAAGGAGTCTAGGATCTCTTCAACTTCGTATTCAGTTTCCCCTGCCACTTCAACGTGTGGAGGAGGTGGTCGTATTTGACCAGGAATCGGATCAGAGGTATCCGCGTGGCGGATACGGGAAACATGGAAGACAGGATGGATTCTCATCGAGGCTGGTAAGTCGAGCTTGTATGCGTGTGAGCTAACGACCTGAGAAATCCGGAACGGGCCAAGGTTCTTCCAATCTAGTTTCTTCTGCGGACGCGCAGTGTGGATCGTTCGGGCGTCCAGCCAGACCATGTCGTCCACTCGGAATTGACGTGGAGGACGTCGGTGTCGGTTTGCTTGCTCCTCATGGAAGTTTTGGGCCATCGCCATTTCGCGGCGGGTTATTTCAGTGATCTCTTCCATTCGAGCAGCAAAGGCAGCAGCGTCGCGGGACTGAGGAGAGTCCGGCGAGTCAGAAATGGGCTCGAATCCCATTCTGGGTTGGAAACCGTAGTTCGCAAAAAACGGTGACATGCTGGTGGTTTCAGAGTAGTGCGCGTTACCAGAGAACTCAGCTAGTGGTAACCAGTCTTCCCAATCATCCTGCAGATACGCTACATAGGCACGTAGGTATTGCTCCAAGATCGAGTTCATTCTTTCTGTCTGACCGTCCGTTTCAGGGTGGTGGGCGGAGGACAGAGCAGGTTCGATCTTGAGAAATCGGGACAGACAGCGCCAAAACTCAGCAACAAACTGGGGGCCTCGGTCGGAAACAATCGTCGAGGGGAGGCCATGCAGTTTCCAGACATACTTTAGGTAGAGACGGGCAGTATCTTCAGCGTTGCAGGTGCCGTGGCAGGGGATTAGATGCCGCATCTTAGTCAAACGGTCGACGACAACCAAGATGGAATCATAACCGTGACTCTTGGGCAAGTGCGTGATGAAATCTACTGAGATATCACGCCACGCTCTCTCGGGAACAGGTAGGGGGCGTAAGAGGCCTTTCTGGCCATCGCGGAAGGGTGTTGCTCGTCGACACGTGTGGCACTGGCGGACCCAACGGGCGACGTATCTTGCCATGCCAGGCCAGTAGTAGTCTCGAGACAGCAGGTCGTAAGTCTTCGAGCGACCTGCGTGTCCGGCAACAGGAGAATCGTGGTACAGGCGGAGGAGTTCAGCTTTCAGAGCGTCACTCTCGGGAACATACAGGCGATCGCGAACATACAAATATCCTTCGCGTTCAGAACACTCAGCCAGGGTGAGTGTTGGCAGACGGCTAGCATCAGAGTCTTGCAGTGCTGCGAGAGCAGTGCGAGGAATTGGATCAGACTCGTATGCTGCGCGGAACAGGTCTTTCACTGTCGTAGGGAGAACGATCTGGTGAAGACGGACTTGGGTGGCGGAATCGGGAGGCAGATTGTGTTTCTTCAAAACAGTTTGGCTCTGGTGCAGGAGACGCTCGTCTCCTTCTTCAGGGAGGTCACCTGATCGTCGGGTGAGAGAATCTGGTTTCACACCTAGCTTACCCGGGCGGTAAACTATCTGAAAGTTGAAGCGGGACAGAAATTCAGACCAGCGAGCTTGGCGCCGGTTGAGCTGCTTCGTAGACGTAAAGTATTCCAGATTTCGGTGGTCCGTAATGACCTTGACAGGCGAAGGTGCGCCTTCTAGTTCAGGGCGCCATTCTTCGAAACAGCGAACGATGGCTAGGAGTTCTTTGTCGTAGATCTCGTAGTTGCATTCAGCTGCAGAATGCTTCTTGGAGTAGAAGGCCACAGGGCGGAGAACGCCAGTGTCATCCTTCTGGGACATGACACCAGCTGACACATAGTCAGACGCATCCGTCTCGAGGACTACGTTTTTATCCCAATTGAAATGGGCCAGGACAGGAGCAGAGGAAAAGCAGCTTTTCAAAGTCTGAAAAGCGGACTCGCAAGCAGAATCCCAAAGAAAGGGAACTCCTTTCTTGGTTAGGCGAGTGAGAGGAGTGACTAACTCAGAAAAGTCACGAATGAAGCGGCGGTAGAAGTTGCCAAATCCAAGAAATGCTTGGACATCAGTCAGACACTTAGGCGTAGGCCATTCGCGGATGGTAGCGACCTTGGCAGGGTCCATGCGGATGCCATCGCGGCCTATGATCAAACCTAAGAACTTGGTTTCTGTGCAGTAGAACTCACATTTTGATGCTTTGGCGTATAGCCCTGCAGCCCGGAGACGCTTCAAGACAGCGCGAACATGTTCCGTATGTTCTTCACGGGTGCGGCTATAGATCAAGATGTCGTCCAAGTATGCAGTACAGAACAGATCCAAGTATTCGCGGAGAGACGAGTTGATGTACCGTTGGAAGGAGGAAGGGGCTCCCGTCAGCCCAAAAGGCATCACTAAGCTTTCGAAGAGGCCAAAGCGAGTGCGGAAGGCTGTCAGATACTCCTCTCCAGCGGCCATGCGGAGGTTGTTGAAGGCAGAAATGATATCAATCTTGGAAAAGTAGCGCATTCCGTGCAAGTTGTTCAGAGTCTCCTTGATCAGTGGCAGTGGGTAGCGGTCCTTAATCGTAACAGCATTCAGGGCACGGTAGTCTACACAGAATCGTAGTCCACCGTCTGACTTCTTTACGAATAGGACGGGTGAGGCGACATGAGAAGAACTTGGACGAATGAACCCTTTTCGAAGGTTATCGTCGAGCCACTCGCGGAGTGCTCGCAGTTCATCGCGGGACATTGAGTACAAGGGGCCAAAGGGAAGCTTTGCGCCCGTTGTCAGAGGAATACGGTGGTCCATTGGGCGATGCGGTGGTAGTTTCTCCGCCTCGCGAGGCGAGAATACATCAGCAAAGTCGGAAAATTCAGCAGGTAAAGCAATCGGGGGAATTTCCGAGCTTTCAGGAAGATCTAAGATACGGTCGATCTCTTCCAGAGTCGTAACAAACAGACGACAGCTAGATCGACGGGAGTACGCAATGGCACCATCTTTCGAAATGGGAGAGATGTTCATGTGCTGTATCGCTAAAGGCCGAGGGGAAGATTGCTAGGACGGTCTTTCTTCGGAATGTTGTGCAGGGCTTTCAGTTTCTCGGGTCTTCCTGGCACATTACAATTCCGGCGGCAGTATTCACTGTCAAAGGTGACAGAGTGGTCGGCGAAACGTATCGTTGGGTCGTGTTGTTTGAGCCAGGGCATGCCTAACACTATGGGATAGTGTGCAAGCTGGGTGACAAAGAACAGGACATTCTTTTGCGTATGATCGTTGATTCGCAGGCGGGCACGGACGTAGTGGGTGCACTTGCCTGCTTCAGTTTCCCTTCCATCGAAGACTTCGATGCCAAAGGGAGAGCGGAGGGGGTGAGTCGGTATCTGGTGCCGGGAAACCCAGGTAGAGTCAATAAAAGCTTTGCCTTCAGCACCACAATCAGTGAGAGCATATGTGGGCAAGGCGCGACCCTGTGAAGTCAATTCAACCGGGAGGATCATGAGGTCTGATCGTTGGTTGTATTCTTCTTCAATGGGGAATCCATGAGCGGCGGCAGTCGAGATACGAAGGGTTGCGCGGGGTGACGTCGCCTGGTCGCGGCTTAATCCAGGCGGACTCCGTTTTTCGAGTCGCCACGGGAGTATCCTGAGTTGTCAGAAGAGCAGGAACTGCGACGGTGGCGGGGTCGAGAGGGACGGGACGACGGGGTCCTATGAGGGGACTTGGTCGAGTTGGACGGCGAGTGCGCGCGCGGCAGCACTGCGGAGCGGAGCTGACGATTGTCAGGCTGTGGACATTGGGCTACCACGTGGCTTGTCGAGCCGCAGCGGTAGCATTCTCCCCTTTGTCGACGGTTAGCGCGACGCTGATTCGACAGATCCATGGCGTCTGGATCAGGGGCAGGTGCTTGGGTCTTCTTGGGCGCAGTAGTATCTGGCGCGGGAACTGCGGAAGCGTGAGCACGGGTCTGGGGAAACGGAACAGGAGATGCAGGGACAGAAGCGCGATGGTGCGCGGCAGAGGAACGATGACGGCCAGTCGGTGGCGGTTCATTACCATAACGTAGGCGACGGTTCTCGAGGTACTGCAAGAAATTTGCAAACTCGTGGTACTCGTAGCTGGGTGGAACGTTGTGCACCAGCATGCTACGCAGCTCTCTCGAGATGGCCTCGTCCAGAATGGGTGTCAGTACGGACTCGTGCAGTTGTCCTTCGAGAGCCAGACGTTGGAACTCTGCAAAGAAGGTGGCGAAGTCCCTATTGCCTTGGCGGAGGCGAAACAGTTTGGAGCGGGAACGGTTGACTTGGTCAGGATCTCCATAAGCCCTTTCCAAGACTTTCAGGATGTCTTCATAATCCCCAAGTATGCACTTTCCGTCAGAAAGGTAGGGGATCACAAGCTCGTGGGCTTCTCCCATGAGGCGGTTGGAGACATAGGACATCCTATCGTGGGGTGTCGGGTAACGGTCACGATTGGTTACCATCTTCGCCCGAATCTGGTGCAAGAATCGGCGAAGGTCAGACTTTACGCCCTCGAACCGAACAGGATCAGGTAGCCGTTCGGAACGATGGGTGGAGGAAGTAGTAGACGTGGACTCTTCCTCTTGGGGCGGCGTGTCGTGGGCAGACGACTTCGCCTCGGAGGGAACAGACGCAGCGCGCGTCGCAGACAGGGCATCCTCCAGAGCTCGTTGGTTCAATTGGCCAGCTCTTACGGCCAGTTCCTGGGCCTCTTTCCGCTGCTCTCTGAGTTGTTCACCCATGGCTTCAAGTTTGGATTCAGCCACGAGGAGAGAGTGCTTCAAGGCTGCCGTAGCCTTAAGCTGCTCAGAGGTGGAGGCTAAGTCGGCTTTGAGCTGTAGTATTTTCGCATCTGCTTGCTCAGCATGCGAGTAGATAGCTTGAAAATAGTTAAGCCAAAGGCCAGGGTTGGAAGCCAGATGCTCACGGAACGCGTGCTCATCATCAGGCAGGAAAGGGGGAACAGGGCGGGCAGACATCTCGTCGGTGTTTATGGGAAGAAGCAACGTAATGTCACGGACAGGCAGAGGGTTGGTAAACAAGGACGAGGAACAGACAGACAGAGTAGAACAGAAGGCTATGTCCTCAGACGAATAGCGTAACGGTGAACAGAAATATATAACAGGAGGCTAGGTCCGCAGACGGCTAGCGTAACAGGAGACAGAAGTATAACAGAAGGCTAGGTCCGCAGACAGCTAGCGTAACAGGCAGGGCAGAAGACAGGAGACAGAAGATAGAGACGAGGACGTTGCTTGAGGAGCAACTCTAACTCAACAGGAAAGGTGGAAGTCGACCGTCTTATATATCCATAAAGGCGGTGACTGGCAATGGCTATCTACATACAGGAATGTCTATCAACATACAGGAATGTGTATCTACATACAGGAATGGCAGAATGTTACGGAATAGGCAAAGGCCTAGAACAGAGGAATGTTGAAGATTAAGGGACGCAGTTAGTAAGGAGTAGTGAGTCAGGCTCTGACCTCGCTAACCCTTTGCAGTCGCACTAGCGTATCGCGAGCAGCGATCCGTGACAAGTTGCGTACGAAACGAGCCACGTCGTCCGTATACATTGGCCAGAAGTACTGCTTGGCCATCTCGGTCACCATTGTTCTCTTACCGGGGTGAAGTAACACTGCAGAGTCGTGTAACGTCTGCATCAAACGCGTTCGAAGGGGCTCCGATTTGGGAATCCACAGCCGGTTGCGGTAACACAATCGCTTGTCAGAGTCTAGCGAGCACTCCGAGATGGATACTTTCCAATTACCTTTGAGCGACTCGGCCACGAGGGATGTTCGTGCAAAACGGCATCTCGAGCAGTGTCGTACTCGTTGTCGGCTGACAACGCTTCGAGCCACAGACGAGAGAGATGTTAGAAACAGGTTCAATAGGTTCTCAAATGACACTCGAGGGTATTTGACAGCGTGAACCACTGAAGACGGAGGACAGAGATTACGATCAGGCTCAGTCTAGTTCTCAAGTAACAACGCGGAGATATCTGAAGAACGTGACAAACTGAGGACGGAGGACGAAGAACAAAAGGGTGTCGGCAAAACCCAGAAATAGTTGTGGGAAGAAACAGCATACAAGGAATCTCAAATCACGAGTTTATGGTACCTTTCCATCCATAACTCGCTCAATTTTATCCAAAAAACTTTCAAAATCCCAGCAATCGATTTGTAACGACGAGCTGCATCTTTTGCAGTTTGATGCACCGTGGCGGCTTTTCTGCGCGTTGATCTATAGCCAGAAAACCGTTTTTGACGTCGTCGTCAACCCCTTTTTTGAGGATTGAGAAAATTTTTCTCGATCACGAAAACCCACCCCCGCACCAAAATCGAGTTTTCGTTCATCGATAACTCCACGAATCTTATCCAAAAAATAATAAAAATTACACCGTCGGATTTGTCGCAACGAGCAGATTCGACGCATATAGTTTTTTCGATGGCGCACCGCCCGCGCACACCGAGCAGCGACGAGCTGCCTCGCCTGCCCCTAGCCACGTCCCTGCACGAGGCTGAGGTAGGTGAGAAACATACCATCTCCTCCTCCCCTCCTATCCCGCACACCAAGCGGTTCAGGAGGGAATCCACCAACTCAGAGCGCGCCAACGACAAGCGCTCTGCCATCACCAACATGGCACTTTTGTGCCTAAACCTGCTGACTTCAGAAGAGAGCAGCTGGGCGAGCGTCAAGCTCGCCTTTCTCCAAAAATTGGCCTCGCTAAACGACGAGAGCCAAGATGACGACCAGAGCGTGCAACTCTTGCTGACTGGCACCGAGCCAGTCGACACCACCATGACGGACGTCCTGCGAGGCCTCGAGGCTTCGATGCACAACACTCCATCTTCCCCTCCACCCCCCGAGGTCCACGACGTGCCTGAGCGTTCAGGCATGAGTGCACCCCCCATCAAGCCCAGCACCGCTGGCAAAACGAACAAGGCGGCACCAACCGCCACCACAACAAGCAGCAAGCCAGCCTCGAGCGGCAAGGCTGCCGCCAAACCCACACCTGCTGCTGCTCCTGCACGCAGCAACAAAACTGCACTGCCCGCCTCGCCGTACAAGGCAGCTCTGTGCAGCAACCTCCCTCGCTCGACTGCCAACCAGCCCAAACTGGATGGCTTTACCACCGTTCTGCGCCCTTCCAAGCGAGCAAACAAAACTACTCCTGGCCCTTGCGAGCTCATTCTGAGCTCGGAGGGCAAGAAAGGCAAGGTCACCTCTGCCAAGCAAATTCGTGACCTCATCAACTGCCGCCGCGGCATGCTTGCCATTGGCGTGCGGCTGACAGGCAAAGGCAACCTCGCGGTTACCTGCGCCAACGAAAAGGCGAGAAACGAGCTGTGGGCGACCCGCAACTCGTGGCTTGCCACTCTTCGCCCGCTCGGCTGGACGACAGTCGCCGTCACTGAAAAGTGGCAGCGTCTAGTCGCCCACGGCATCCCAGTTGCCGAGCTAGAAAACTTCCACGCCGAGTTCAAGGCGTCGAACGGGATTGAGACCCGCGGCACGTGCAGGCTGCTCAAGCGGCCCCGCACCAACCAAAAGGCAGTTTCGGTTGTCTTCTCGGTGGCGACACCTGAGGAGGCAGCCAAATGCCTACAAGGCCCGATGTTCTTCGCGGCCCACCAAACGAAGGTTGTTAAGTATTTGTATGTATAGTTACGACCAACTGTGCATCATACAACACAACCAGGGCAAACGCCCGGGGGTTCTTGACCACGTCTTCAGAGAAGCCACCCAGCAGGGTGCTCTACTGATCTGTGTGCAGGAGCCCTTCGTGTTCAGACAAGACGGCAACTGGATTTTCCAGCGCCACGCCGACTATACTACTATCCCACCATATCCACCCTCGACAACCCTACCATATCGCCCGCGAGTCGTCACCTACGTTCACAAGTCAGTGTCGTTCAGCACCGACTATGACGTGTTTGGCGCACATGAAGGCGATATCCAACTACTCAACCTCTACCTCGACACCCATGTGCAGCTACTCAACGTGTACAACAATGTCCTGAGTCCCTCGACAATCGCAGAATTCAACCTCCCTGCGACCTACCTCCAAACCACGATCGAGCGAACTCGCTTACTCGACCAACCTTTTGCGCAACGGACGCGCGCTGGCTCTCGAAGCCACGGCCGAACGCGCACCATAATTCTCGGCGACTTTAACCTCCACCACCCCTGGTGGTCCACACCCGAGACCAAGACCTCATCCAATGCCACCCAATTCGTCGACTGGCTGGAAGACCAAGGAGCCCAGCTCCTAGTCGACCGGAAAGTCGTGCATGAAGAAGGAGGCACATTCTACCGGACGTCATCCCTCGCGACGTCAGTGATAGACCTTGCATTTGCCATCGACAATGAACCTACGACCTGGCAATGGTCGTACCTAGGTATGTGTGGGTCTGACCACGAGTGCATCCTCATGCGCTCATCGAAACTCCCCCAATTTGCGACAGCCAGCCGTGCCTTCAACACGCGGAAGGCTGACTGGGATCTGTTTGCCAACACTATCAAGTCCAAGGCTCCCCATACCTTGCACAAGATCAGTGTCAGCAACGACCCAGACGAAATCGCAAACGCCCTCACCAACTGCCTCCAAGATGCATGCACTCTCGCGATACCGCGCTGCAACGGGTCCCCTCGTAGCAAGCCGTGGTGGAACGATGAGCTGCTACAGCTCCGAAAGCAGTTCAAACGCGCCGAGCGGAAGTACAAGAAGCGCAAGGTCTCGATCCTCGAGTTCAAGCGCTGCCGAACATGGTACTTCCAGACAATCAAGACTACGAAGCGACGATACTTCAACGAGTTCCTCGAGCAGGCTGACGGCCCCGACGTCTACACTGCTTTGAAGTATACCCGCGGCCTACAACAGAACATCGTCCCCACGATCCAGCACGAAGGCACAGCCAGGACCTCCTTTGAGGAAAAGGCGAGTGCTTTCTTCTCACTCCTCGGCGGCGAAAGCACCCCCTCCACGACGGACGAACCCTACGACGTTCCGTCGTCACACACAGCCAGATGGGCGTGGAACCCCATCACCGACAACGAAATCCACTGGGCGATCGACTCGCCCAAACCCAACAAATCAGCAGGCCCTGACGGTATGCCCCCTGTGATTATCCAGCGCGCATTGCGCGCCTCCCCGGAACTACTGACCACAGCATACCGAAAACTCTTCGAGCTGGGTAAGCACCCGACGCCCTGGCGACAGGGAATAGGCGTGATTATTCCGAAGAAGGGCAAACCCGATTACTCGCTCGTGAAAGCCTACCGAGTGATCGTCCTGCTGAACTGCCTCGGCAAGGTCATGGAAAAGCTGCTAGCCCGCAGGCTCAGCTACATGGCCGCCGTAAACGAACGAATGCTTGATCCAAGCCAGATTGGCGGTCGCCGCCAGCTGTCTGCTGTCGACAGCGGTCTCATCCTTCGAGACCAACTGGCCACGTGGAAAAAGCGCAACCTCACCCCAGCGTCGCCTTCCTCGACATCAGAGGCGCCTTCGACCACGTCGACAGGCGTACTCTCCTCAACGGCTGCGCCTCCATCGGATTACCCGCCCCATACCTCCACTGGATCAACAGTTTCCTGCAACGCCGTGCAGTGAAGCTCAAGATTCAGAACGAAACTGGAGAGCTGACTGGTATTAACAGTGGCGTCCCGCAAGGGAGCCCGATCTCGCCAATCCTCTTCCTCATATACGCCCGCACGCTGCGTCTTCCCCCTCAGCTGTCCGCAGCCACGTGCGTGCTCGCGTATATCGACGATATCACCATTGCTGTGGCCTCAAAGTCTGTGAAGGCTAATTGCCAGACACTAACCAAGCAGATCCAGTACATGATCGAAACCGCCACCACTGCCGGCATCGAGTTTGAGCCCTCCAAGCTTGAGCTCATGCACTTTACCAAGGCCGCCAAGGCCCAATCCATGGGTGTCAGAGTAGGCTCCTTTGACATCCAACCTTCGTCAACAGTCACCTGGTTAGGGTTCACCCTCGACCAGCACATGACATTCAAGGAACACGCCCACCGACGCGCCCAGAAAGCGAGAGAAGCCTTCCATGGCATCCTTCGCTTGACAGGCCAGTGGCGTGGTCTCTCCGCGTCCGCCATACGACAAGCGTACCAGACCGTGCTGCGACCGATCGCAGAGTACGGTTCAGAGCTGTGGTGGACAGACAAAAAACCCGTTGGCCTCGCGAAAACCCTCGAGGCCATGCAGTATCGGGTTGCGCAGAAGATCTTGGGCACGGGACGAGGCTCCCCGACTCTCGCCACCGAGCTGGAAGCGGGACTTTTGCCAGTTCCACTTGCCCTTGATCTCAAAAACCTACGGTACACACTACGAGTCCTCGCCTTCCCGAAGCATCATCCCGTTCGCCAACTGATGCAGCCGGCGCAGGATGAGCTCAACTCTGAGTCCGATTTTGGCAGCGTCGGGCTTCAGCAGCCAGATACCGTAGGTCAACTCCAATTCTTTTCACGACAGCTTCGACAATTTATTCCTCGAGGAATCCTCCTTCGCGACCGGATCGAATGGGACGCGCCCTGGCGCGCGCCGCTCCCACTGACAACTGTTATTCCGCGACTGACCAAGGAAGAAGCCACCGAGGCACACCACAAGCTACGTGAAGAACTCGACCTTTGCACGATCGACGGCGCTGACGTCATCTACACGGACGGTTCCAAGGAGGGCGATCGATCAGCTTATGCTGTCGTTCACCTCCGCGGCAAGCGCACCATTTACGTGGAAAGCGAGGCCATGGGACCGTACATGGAGGTGGCGGATTGCGAGTCACACGCGATCCTCCGAGCCGTCCGATACGCACGTCGACTACGAACCTGTTCGCCAACCGTTTACATCTTTGTCGACAGCCACGCTGCGATCCAGCGTTTGGGTAAGCCCAACGAGCTGTCGGCCAGGATCAGGGCGCTGCCTGCTCCCAGAAATCCTGCTACACTAGTGGTTCACTGGTGTCCAGGACATATGGGTATTGCAGGTAACGAACTGGCGGATATGGCTGCGAAGGAGGCCCTGAAGAGGGATCCTCCCAAGCAGCCTATGGTCACACAGGGCTTCGTGAAACGTGCCATCCGAGAAAGTGCAATCGACAACTGGCAAAAACTGCTTTGCCCACCAAGAGTTCCTGCGACGACACACCCTCCCGACGCTACACGAACGGCCCCTCGAGACAAGTGCGGTAAGCACTACCGCAGGATGGGTGGAGGAACGGCAGTTTTGCGCAAACCTCTACGAGGCAAGCGCAGACTGACGTCAGCCTTCTACCATCTCCTGATGGGGAAGGGGTGCTATCTCCCAGCACTCCTGAAGGCCAAGAAGGTCACGTCGGACAGGTGTCGACACTGTGACCAGGAACAGGAGACAGTCGAGCACATTGTGCTTGAGTGTCCTAACTTCATACAAGACAGGCGACGGTTGACCCTGGATCTCGGGACGCGGCCCGAAATACCGCAATTGTTCTTCACGAACAAGGGGAGGCAGGCCCTACTCAAGTTCATCGAGGCGACGCAGTTTGGCACGCAGCAGTGGGTTGGTGGACTGGCGGAGCGAGATGGACGAGATAGTGGCAGGAGAGAGGATGAGGATGGAGGAGGGAGAGGGGGGAGTGAGAGTGGTTGAGTGCTGGAGTGGTGGAGCTGGAGGAGGATATTATGTTTTAAAAATTTAGATAAATAGTCCGTCGAGACTCTACTCGATATTGCCATAGGCTGTACGTACCAAATGCAATTATCGGATTAAAAAAAAAAAAAAAAA